>VMDO01021880.1:0-34535 GCA_007922755.1 Pedetes capensis | reverse complement strand
AAAAAAATGACTCAATAATATAAACTCTACAAGAAATTCACCTCAAATATAATGATAGAGGAAGATTGAAAATAAAAGGATGAAAAAATATATATCATACAAAGATTAATCACAAGAAAAAATGAGTTTTGATATTAATTTCAAATGGACTTCAGAGGAAGAAAATTACCAGAGAGAGAAAGGAACATTATAGAATGATAGAAAGGTGAATCCCGCAACATGACATAGCAACCCCAAATGTATATGCACCAAAGCTGCTTGTGAAGCAAAATATGTGAAGCAACAACTTAAGAGAGAAATTAAAGAAGAAATAGAGAAATCCACAATTGTAGTTGAAGAATTCAGTATTTCTCTCTCAATAATTAATAGATAAATTAAACTGAAAATCACCAAAAATATGAAATTCAAGCCAGGTGTGGTAGCACACACATTTAATCTCAGGACTTGGGAGCCTGAGGCAAGAGGATTATGAGTTCCAGGCAAGGCTAGACTATATAGCAAGACCTTATCACAAAAAATAAAACAAAAAAATAACTAAATCAAATTTAAATTTTAGAATTTCAACAACACCATCAGCTAGCAGGATACAATCAATATTTGTAGAGTACCCCATCCAACACCAGCAGAAGACATATTCTTTCCAAGTACTTATGAAACATAATTATGTTCAGGAGGAATCTGTATATGGACCAGGAGACAGTTGTTTGAAAAGAACAAGGAAACAGTGCTTGGTTTAAACTCAAGAAAGGTGTGTGTGTCAGGGCTGCATCCTTTCACCATACCTCTTCAATCTCTATGCTGGGCAAATTATCTGAGAAGCTGGACTTTATGAAGCAGAATGTGGCATCATGATTGGAGGAAGACTCATTAACAATCTGCATTATGCAGAGGACATGACTCTGCTTACTGAAAGTGAAGAGGATTTGAAACATTTACTGATGAAAATAAAAGAACACAGCCTTCAGTATGGATTGTGCCTCAATAACAGCAAAACAAAAATCCATACAGCTAGGTCAGTATGGAATTTCATGATAAATGGAGAGAAGACTGAAGTTCCCCAATGTTTTGCTTTAATTGGTTTTATGATCAACACCTTTGGAATCAGCAGTCAAGAGATCACAAGACACGTTGCATCGGGAAAAGGTGTTGCAAAATACCTGTTGAAAGTGTTGAAAATTAAAGATGTCACATTGGAGACAAAGGTGCCCCTGACTCATGCTATGGTATTTCAGTGAATATTGAATATACCATGGACTCCCAAAAGAACCAAGAGCTCTGTCCTGGAAGAAGTACAAACAGAGTGAACCTTGAAAACAAAGATGGCTAGAGTGTCTTACATATTTTGGACATTTTCAGGAGGGACCAATCCCTGGAGAAGGACATCGTGTTTGGGAGAGTGGCAGTTCATTGTAAAAAAAGGAAAATCCTCAACTAGATGGATTGGCACAGTGGCTGCAACGGTGGGCTTAAATATAAAAACCTTAGTGTGCCTGGCACAGAATTGGGAAGTATTTTGTTTTGTTGTTTATAAGGTCACTGTGAGTTGGACCCAACTCAACATCACCTAACAGCAACAACAACATGAAATATATACCAAGGGAGACCACATCTTGGAACCATTTAACAAACCCCACCAAATTCAGAAGAATTGAAACTCTACCTAATATGTTGTCTGACCATAATGGGATCAAATTAAAAATCCAAAACAAAAAAGTAACAGGAAAATATCCAAACAAATGGAAACTGCATATTTCTAAGCAATCTATGTGTCAAATAGAATATCTTGAGAGAAATTTTAAATATATGTTCCACTGAAATGAAAGTAAAAATATGATATTTCAAATTTTATGGCACACAATAATAGGTAAACTGAGGAGGAAATTTGTGTCACTAAATCATACATTAGGAAAGAATAAAAGTCTCAAATCAGTAATCTATGCTCCTGCCTCAAGAACCTACAAAAGAAGAGTAAAATAAACACAGAGCAACCACAAGGAACAAAATAATAAAGAACAAAAGTCAATGAAATTGAAAAAAGGAAAACAATAGAGAAAATTAATGAAACAAAAAAGCTGTGCCTTTGTGAAGAGCAATAAAATTAACAAACCTCTTGCAAAACTGACAAAAAAAGAGAGAGAAAACAAATTATCCATATCAGGGGAAAAAATAGCAACCTTCTTACAGACCCCACATACATCAAAAGGATGACAAATCTATATACATAAATTTAACAACTTAGGTGACATAGACCAATTCCTTGGAAGACACAAACTAACACAAGTCACCCAATATAAATATAGTTAGTATCTCTATATCAAATAGGGAAATTAAATTTGTAATTTCAAAGCCCTACAAACAGAAATCACTGGAGAATTCTACCAACCATTTTAAAAAACATAATGCCAGTTCTATATAAACTCTTTCAGAAAATAGAAAGTAGAAGTAATATTTCTCAATTCATTCTATGAGGCTAGCATTATACTGGCACCAAAATTAGACAAAGACAGTACAAGAAAGGTACAGACCAATATCACTCATAAATATAAATGGAAAAATTAATAGCAAAGCATTTACAAATAAGCCAAGCATGATGGCATAAATCTGTAACTCTACCACTTGCGATGCTGAGGCAGGAGGATCTTAAGTTTGAGGCCAACCTGAGCAGAACCCTGACCCTCAAATACGTGTGTGTGTGTGTGTGTGTGTGTGTGTGTGTGTGTGTGTAATTTGCTTATATACATATAAACAAATAGAACTCAGTAATGTAAAGGAATTACACATCACGACCATGTAAAACTTATTCCAGGGATGCAAGTCTGTTTCAATTTTAAAAACCAATCAATGTAAACCACCATATTAACAGGCTAAAAAAGAAAAGTCATGTGATCATATCAATTGATGCAGAAAAAGCATGTGACAAAATTCAACATCCATTCATGATAAAATCTCTTAGCAAACAAGGAATAGAGAGGATCACGATCAATTTGATAAAGAGCAGCTACCAAAAAAACTGCAGCTAACATTATACTTAATGTTAAAAAGCAGAATGCTTTCACACTAAGAACACAAATGTGTCCATTTTCACTGTTTTTATTCACCATAGCCCTGAAAGATCTAGCCAGTACAACAAAGCCAGAAAAAGAAATCAAATCTATACAGATTAAAAAGGAAGAAACAAAACTTTTCCTATTTTCAGATGACATATTGGTCTATATAGAGCATTCCAAGGAAACTATTTTTAAAGCTCCTAGAACTAATAAAGGAGTTCATCAAGGTCATAGTATACAAGATAAACTTTTACAAATCAGTTGTATTTCTATATACCAACAATGAGCACATGAGTACCAAAATTAAAAATGTATCACTTGGGTTGGGGATATAACTCAGATGGTAGAGCACTTGCCTAGCATGTGTGAGGCCCTAAGTTCAATTCCCACCACCACAAAACAAGGGGAAAAATTAAATGAATCATTATTTTTGTTGTTCATTTTTTAAGACAAGATTTTGCAATATATCCCAGGCTGGCCTGGAACTTGCTATGCAGTTCAGGCTGGCCTCAAGCTTGTGACCTTTTGCCTCAGCCTCCAGAGTGCTAGTATTACAAATATACACCATACCATTTACAATTGCTCAAAATACCTTAGGTGTAAATCTAACAAAGCACACATAAAGTTGTTGGGTATAGTGATATGTACCTGTAATCCCAGAACTTGGGAGGCTGAGGCAAGAGGATCACAAATTCAAGGCCAGTATGGGCTATATAATGAGTTCCAGGCCAGCCTGGCCTGTATAGCAAGGCAATGAAAAAATTCATAAAATTTATATGTTGAAAACTATGAAATTCTGATGAATGAAGTGAAAGAAGTTCTAAATAAATGGAGAAGCATACCATGTTCATGAACTTGAAGACTCAACATAGTAAAAATATTACTTTTTCCCAAATCGATATATAGGTTTAAACAGAATTCCTATCAAAATTCCAACATAACTATTGTAAAGTTTTATCTGACTATATATAGAAAGTCAAAGAAACTGATATAGCTAAAACAATTTTGCAAAAGAATAGTATGAGAAATCAGTTGGCACTGTTATACATCTACAGTAATAAAGATAGTGTGGTATTAGCAGAAGGACAGACAACATATGTCAATAGAATAGCAGAACCCAGAGCTAGACCCACATATATATTGCCAGCAGATTTTTTGCAGTACCAGGGAGTTGGTTACAGAGCCTTGTGCATGCTTTTGCAAGTGTTCAACCACTGAGCTGCACCCCCACCCCATTTTTTACAATTTATTTTGACATAGGGTCTCACTAAGTTATACAGGCTGCCTCTGGCCTTGAACTTACAATCCTCCTGCCTTAGCCTCCTGAGTCACTGCAATTACAGGTGTGCACCACCACATCCAACTAGCTAACTGATTTTTTTAAAGATACAAATGTAACTTTTTTTTTTTTTTTTTTTTTTGCAGTATGAGAGTATTGAATCCAGGCCCTCAAACATGCTAGACAAGTGCTCTACCACTGATCTGCACTCCCAGCTCCTTTTTTTATTTTTTATTTTGAGGCAGGATCCCACTAAATTGTACAGGCAGTCTTCGACCTTGTACTTGTGATCTCCTGGCCTCAGCCTCCCTAGTCACTGGGATTATAAGTGTGTGCCACAGCATCCAGCTAACAAATGCAACTTGATATAAGAAAGATAGCCTTTTTAACAAATGGGGATGCACATCCATGGGGGAAAGAAAGTTTTTTGTAGTGTTCAGATTCTCTAGAGAAACAGAAACAGTGTGTGTGTGTGTGTGTGTGTGTGTGTGTGTGTGTGTGTGTGTGTGTGTGTTTATAGAGAGAGGTAGATTTTAAGGAATTGGCAAATCCAAAATCTATAAGGTAGGTTAGCAGGCTGGAGGCACAGGAAAAAGTTGGTGTTGCAGCTTGAGTTTTAAGGCAATCTGCTGACAGAATTCCCACGTCCTTGTGGGAGGTCAGTCCTTTTTCTTAAGGTCTGATTGGATAAGGCCCACCCACATTATGGAAGATAATGTACTCTACTCAAAGTATTCTGATTTAATAGTTAATCTTACCTAAAAAAAAAAAAACCTTTACAACAACATCCAGAAATATTTCACCAGATATTTGGGTACTGTGGCCTAGCTGAGTTGATACACAAAATTAACCATTACAAACTTTGACCTAAGTACCATCCTTTATATAAAAATTAACTCAAAAATGAGTTAAGGACTTAAATGTAAAAATGATAAAACTCTAAAAAAAAAAAAGACAGGAAAAATTCTTCAGGATCTAGGGTTTAGGGAAAAATCTTCTAGACTTGACACCAAAAGTACAATTCATAAAAGTCAGAATAAATGAATTACACCCAATCAAAATGTGAAAGGCCCTGTTAAGAGATTTTTAAAAATAAGCTACAGGATGGGAGAATATATTTGCAAATGATACATCTAATTAATGACTCATACCTAAAATATATGAAGAACTTTAAAAAAAGATTCAACAGTAAAAAAAAAAAAAACAATTAAAAATGGGCAAAGGACAGGAAGATGTGTTTCACCAAAGAGGAAATATGGATGGTAAAGTCATGAAAAGATGTTTGACATTATTAACTATTAGAGAAATACAAATTAAGACCACAATGAAATATCACTATGTATCTATTAGAACAGCTAATAGGAAAAAATACAGCCACAATACCAAATGCTGATGAGAATGTAGAGAAACCAGATCTCTCAGACATTGCAGTGGGAACGTGAAATGCTACAAAAACACTCTGGAAAACATTTTGGCATTCTCTTACAAAACTAAACATGCAATTACCATAGGACCTAGTAATCACACTCCTGGGCATTTATCTCAGAGAAATGAAAACTGTGTCCATACAGAATCTTGTACATGAACATTTATAGCAGCTTTATTTGTAATAGCCAAAAGAAAAAAAAAACTGAATTGAGACAACCAAAATGTCCTTTGATAGGTGAGTAGTTAGACAAATTGTGGTACAACAAAAAGGAATAGACAAAAATTTAGATGGGCCTCAAGGGTATTATCTTGAGTGGCAAAATTATTTGCATAAAGATTTCCACCCCTGGTTCCCCCACCACTGAGAACACTCTAGATTCAATTCCTTAGAATTCAAAAGACAATTTGGCAAAAGGAATCATTCCAGGTGATTTCAGTTTTGAGGCAGTGTATGAGAAGGGGTGATCTCAACGGCAATTTTTCTTAAATATTATCCCTATCATCCCATGTCTAAAAGACACAAACACATTCCCAAAATGACAGGATTTTCAGATAAAGGGATTCTTGCTCCTTAACTCTTTCAAAGATGTAGGATAAAGCTGTGATAAGATGAGGGGAAAGGGTGATGGCTGGTAGCAGCGTGGTAGAAGGAGAAGCAGAGAAGAGAGAAAAACAAAGCTGACAGAAAAACAGGGAAAGGAGCATGCCCACCTAGGCTCCAGCTTTGTAGCTCTAGCCTTGGCCATTCTGTTGATGTGTGTTTGTTCTCTTCCACATCTTGAGTCCCATCCCTGAATCTGACAACTGCTATAGAAATGTTTCTTAGGAAGGCCTTGTCACATCCTAACATGAGGTTAGATCCTTGTTTGATGTCCCTGTAACTCTTGAACCTAAGTTTTGTATCATTTATTGTAATTTTAAGTATACATTTTTGAGATGAACTATTTAATGTTAAATAATGATGTATAAGTTTATCTACTTAATGTCTGTCCCTCAATTGGGACTATAAAGTCCATGAATGCAGGAACCCTGTCTTAGTTCCCTTTTGTATATTTATAGCACTTAACACAAAGAAGGAGCTGAGTTTAGCTGAGTTGGTAGAGTGCTGCTCTGTGCTCTTTGAGGCCCTGGGTTCTATCCCCAGCACTACAAAAATGAAAGAAGGACATGCCAACCCACTCTTGAAAACAATCTCTAAAACAATCAGCCATTGAAAACCCTATGAATAAGTATATGGCGTTGTTATGAGTCAGACCTGACTCGACAGCACCTAACAACTACAACAACAACGCAAAGAAGGCGCTCAGTACATGTTTGTTAGATGGATGGAGGGTAGCGAGACCTTAACTGAATTAAATATAATTACTCAAGATCATATTAAGGAAAATACACTTTGGTGTACATTTATTTTCCCTCTTACAGAATAGGAAAACCATTGCCAGGCTTGAGGGTGCACGTCTTTAATCCCAGAGACTTGGGAGGCTGAGTCAGGAGGCAGCCTGTGTAACTTCGTGAGACTCTGTCTCCAAATAAAAAAAAATAAAAAGTGTGCTGGGGATGCTTCCCTGTGCCTGAAAAAGTAGAGTGCTGGCAAAGTATGTGGAAGGCCCCAGATTCAACCCCAAATGCTACCGAAAAAAGGAAAAATATAATCATATTACTACCCCACTTATCACATTGGATAAGGACTTTCCAGAAATATCCTGGAATAAAAAGTATTGTTCATTGACATGGGCTAATGATAATAAAGCAATGCATTCCTTCCCTTGGAGTCCAGGGGCCCACTGTACATCCTTTGAGATATGGAATCCCATCCCCTAAATGTGCTACATATAAAAATGGCGACATCAGCACTCATGCATCCATCATTGGATGGGGGGTTCTTTCCGCCCACCAAGAATCCCTTAAAATCATCCAGTTGAGCGCAGGGGTTTATGGAAACATACGCTAGGTGAGAGTGCTGGTGCGTAGCCAAGTCAAAGACTAGTATGTGTCAAAAATCCTGGTTTCCAATGCCTGTACTTATTTCCCCCAGGGAAAAGTGAGTTAGGAAAGCACAGAGGATTTGAGAGACTCCACTTTAGACTTCAACCTTAGAGCCCAAATACTACTTTTCATGCATTTACAGGTTTCCCAATCCCTGTCACTCATACTGGAGCCCTCTCTGCCAGCCAACTAGGGGGCACAGATTCCCCCAGTGGGAGCAGCTGGGGTGCACATGCATTACAAGTGAGCACATTTCAGGAGCAAGTCCAGCCTGGTTAGCCCTTCACACATCAACTTTCCTTTTCTTCTCAGTACACCAGGATTCAGCCCCAAGCTCTCAAGGCTCCCTCACATCCTCACTCCAGTCACTTAAGGGACACGAGGTCCTTTCTGGCTGAGCTCCATGTTCAGTCCCCAAGTTACAATGAAAACTGCTCTCCTCATAGCCACCTAACACCAGCGCTGTTCCACTACCCTCCCTTGTTCCCATGCCCTGTGTTGCTTAAATGAGCTTTTCTCCCCAGGCCCCTATTAAATCAGCTTTCTCCCCAGCCACTCTGCCCTCTTCTGCTCTTGATTGAATTCACCCCTTCTCCCAAGTTTCTCCTTACTTCCTCCACCTTGGGTTCTCTCCATCCTTAAGTAGTCCCCGGGCTCTCCTCACCCCTTGCCACCATGCTCTCTGGTCTGATCCCCTTCTTCACAGTACCCTCACCCACGTGTATTCTGCTTCTGCTCCCTAGCCCTAGGGCTAGTTCTTCCCACTAGCAATTTGCACTGGATTCCTGAAGTCACCCTAGCCTCCACTGCATGAAGGGTCTAACTCCAAGACACACAGAATAGGGGGGAAGTTCTACAAAAAGATGTGTGCACATGTACTTATTCCTCCTAACTAACTGTATTCTGGCACTTGTTGATAACTGTAGTTTACAGCAATTTATTATTGTTGTTGTTGTTGTTAGGTGCTGTGGAGTCGGTATCCGACTCATAGCGACCCTCATAGGGTTTTCAATGGCTGACTATTTCGGGATTACCTTGGGAGTGGATTGCCATTCTAAAGAACCAGAAGAACCCAGGCATGGTGGTACACACCTATAATCCCAGCACTTGGGAGGAGGCTAAGGCAAGAGGATCAACTCTTTGAGACCAGCCTGGTCTACATAGACTTCCAGTCTAGCCTGGGGCTATACAATGAAGCCTTGTCTCAAAAATTTTTTAAAAAAGGACTAGAAGCCAGAAGAGAGAAATCTGAAGTTTCCCAGATCACACAAATAATGATAAATTATAAATGTTTAGTGGTAGGCACTGTTATTATCCCATTAGAGGAAAAGAAATTGAAGCCCAAAGAGTTTAGATAATTTGCCCATGTGGATCACAGTCACACCCTAGTAAATGACTAGAACTCAAGGCCAGGCTCAGCGGACTCCACACAGAAAATGATAAATGTTCAAGGAGATGGGAATGTTAATTTGCTGATTTGATCATCATGCATTATACATGTATGGAATTATCACACAATCCTCCATAAATATATACCATTTTAAAAATAATTTAAAAATTAAACATTTTAGGCAGACACCATGACCCATGCCAGTAACCACAACTAGTTTGGAGGCTGAGTTAGGAGGATTAGAGGTTCAAGGCCAGTGGCAGCCTGTGCAAGTTACCAAGACCCTGTCTCAAAATTACAGATGGAAAAGACAGTGGGGTGCAGCTTATTGGCAGAGCATTTGCCACCGTGTATGAGGCCCTGGGTTCAACCCCCAAGTACTGCAAATTTTTTTTTTATTTTAAAGTGCAAGACACAAATATTACTTTATCTTAAGGTGAGATAGTTTTCAGCCAAATGGCTAGAGTTGGGGATGGCTGACTAATCAAATCATAATCAAAGATGATCTATTGAAGAGCATTTTATAGCACTTTCCTATGTGCATATGTTTCATTGATGAATCTTGTTGAAAGTACTCTGAGAAATAGAAGCACCAGATCTATATACATTGGGCTTTTCTAACTACATTTTTTTTTAAAGCAGGGAGGAAAATTGTCCCAGCTCATAAAAACAGGGACTGTGTTGACAGTTGCTTTGCTCTGCATGAAACTTGCCCCCTTTTTTATAGCTTGGAGGCTAAAGGGGAAGAAGGAAAGAACAACAACCTGCCCTCCCCACTCTGCTTGCCTTATTGAAACCTACAGGTCTCACAGATAACCTGCTGAGGTCTCAGAGCCCAGGCAGAGGCCGTCCTGAGAAGCATGTGAATGAAGGGAGTGATAAAGGAAAATGAGGAAACATCTTGCTGGGGACCCCTCTCCCTTCACTGCTTTCTGTGCTGTGCTTGGGCAGTCTTCTCATGAAATGGCTTGGGGAAAATGAAGGGTTTAAATGGCTTCCCAGATAGTTCAGTGGTAGGGCACTTGCCTGGCATGCATGAGGCCCTGGATTCAATCCCCAGCACTACACATGTTATTGTTGTTGTTGTTAGGTGCCCTCGAGTCGGTATCCGACTCATAGCAACCCTACTTACAACAGGCGAAACACTATTGTCAGTGCTTCTCTGCTTTTCATAGGGTTTTCAGTGACGGATTGATTTTTGGGAGTGGATTGCCAGGTCCTTCTCCCAAGCCTACAGCCCCTGGTGTTCCCAGGCAGTCTCCCATCCAAGGACTAACCAGGCCCGACCCTGCTTAGCTTCCGAGATCTCATGGGATCAGATACCATAGGGCTACAGCTGCAGGCAACACTACACATAATGAAATAAAATAAAGGGCTGCCCCTTCATGGAGCACCTACATTTTAACAGGATCCACAGAGCGGGACCTCATGAGATAATTTCTGGCTTCTATGGGGAGAGATGGAAGAAGGATGTGGAAGTCCACTCTCAAAAACAATCTTGAAACAATCAGCAAATGAAAACCCTGTGAGGGTCATTATTAGTCAGACCCGATTCAGTGGCACCTAACAGCAACACTTGGGGAGAAAACCAGCCCAGAGTCTGCTAGGCCTGGCCTTGAGTTCTCATCATTTATTAGGGTGTGATTGAGAGCTGCATCGGCAAGTTATCTAACCTCTCTGGGCCTCAGTTTCCCCTCCTCTAACAGGGGATAATCACAGTGCCTACCACTAAACATTGCGAAAATTAAATGTGGGAGCCAGGCGTGGTGATGCACACATGTAATCTCAGGGACTCCAGAGGCAGCAACTCGGGAGGATTACAAGTTCCAGGCCAGAGGCAGCCCATATCACTTAGCAAGACCCTGTCTCAAAAAAAAAAAAAAAAGTAAAAAAATGGGCTGAAGGTAAAACTCAGCGGTAGAGCACTTGTAAAGCATGTTTGAGGCTCTGGGTTTAACCCCTGAGTCCTGAAAAAAAAAAAAGATTAAATGGGGCAAGGCTCATAAGACACTAAATACAGTGCCTGATATATTATTGTTGTTGTTGTTAGGTGCCGTCCAGTTGTGTCCGACTCATAGCGACCCTCACAGGGTTTTCAATGGCAGATTGTTTTCGGGATTGCCTCGGGAGTGGGTTGCCACTTCCTCTTCCCATTTTGTGGTGCTAGGAATGGAACTCTGGACCTCAGAGACTGCAGAGTGGTGCTCTACCAACTGAGCTAAATCCCAGACCTGATATATCATTGTTGTTGTTGTTGTTAGGTGCTGTCGAGTCATGTCCGACTCATAGCGACCCTTATAGGGTTTTCAATGGCTGACTGTTTCGGGATTGCCTTGGGAGTGGGTTGCCAGGCCCTTCTCCCATTTTTGCGGTGCTGGGAATTGAACTCAGGACCTCAGAGACTGCAGAGCAGGGTTCTACCAACTGAGCTAAATCCCAGCCCGTGATATATTATTAGTCATAAATGTCATCATAGGAGGAGGAAGAGAAAATAGTGAGACTGCCTGCCTGCCTCAGTCCCCTTCCACTGCTGCTGCCTTTCACAGCCCAACCTAAAGGTTGCTTCATGGCTCTTCAGGTTTAACAGCTGAGACTTTGTTTCCCAAGTCATAAGGGTGCTGTACTGTGCATCTGGATGGAATATTGCTCTCCCCTTCCTGCAATTACCAAATGGCTTTGAAGGGAAGGCTGTGCAGGTTTTTCAAATGAAGCCTGTACCTTTATTTGCTCAGAGTGAATTCTAAAATATAGAAGATGATGACTTTGCTTACTAAATAAATAGCGTGTTTGGATCCATTTGGATCCATTTGTCATCTCCTCCCTCATAGATGCCTTTTCTCCCTCCTCCAGCTGAGGGCTTCAAAAGCAGGATGGGCAGTGGGGTAGGAAAATGCAAGTTGTTGGTCTTCTTGGACCCACAAATTATTTACAGAGCGCAAGATTTACAGTCAGGAAGGATTTTTTTTTAACAGAAATGGGCAAATCCTAGATGCTGTCTATGTGTACAAACCTCCTTTCCAACAGTTATGAAGCGACATTTAAAACTTTAAATGAGAACCCTGTTCATGATACAATCCCAACAGTAAGTTCCATCAAAATATCATTTTGAGAAGAAGGAGGTCGCATGGGAGTGCCACCTTTGGATCCCAACTTCTCCCCAGTAATGCTGTGATTCAGAAAGTAGGAAAAGAACCTTCGTTGTACCCCTGGTTCACTCTCCCAACTCTGTACATCTAACATCCAAGGGATAGAATTCAACCCAGGGTCAGATGAACTTGGACACTTCCATACAGAAGTCCACGTTTAAATTCTACACTCCATAGAAGTAGTCCTCTTCCAGCAGCTGCTCTCTACCAGCTGCCTAACCAGCTGCCTTCGGCCCAAAATTACCCCTACCTCAGGGCCTCTACCTCACAATGTTATAAACAGTCCTTGGGGCTCATTCTCTGACGTATTAGCTGGAGTTACCCACATTGGAAGTCAGATCTGGTTTTCTCTAGTATTCTTTTGTATTGGAATTTTTAAATGTATAACTTAATGTGATTCATTCTGACAAGCATTTCATTGTGACATTTCCATATATGCATTTTGTTGTACATTACACAGATAAGCTCCCCCTTACCCTCTTGTGCACTTCCTCCCCCCGTCCCACCCCTCCACCAAAGACTTCTCTTCCATTTGCTTGTCTTTTTATGGTAATAGTTTTCTATCTATCCTTGGGTCCCAATTATGTTTAAGATCAAAACTTTTTCTGGAGTGAACTATCTTTTTTACACTGTCAGTACTATTACCTGAATTTTCTAGCCCATCTGTATTACCATTCTTTGGTATTATTAGTATTTTTTATTTTAAGAGTAAAAGGGCAACTTATAGATATCCTTCATTCTCAGCACATGTAGAATGAGATAAAACAAAAGTTTGCTGAGTCAGACTCCAAGAACCAGATCCAGCCTGAAATGATGTAAATGTGGAACCAATCAAGAAGTTACATGTGTTAGAAAGATCTGGCTTAGTGGGTCTCTTTAAAATATTTAAAAAATTTTTTTTAATTGTAGTGTGAAGGGTGGAATCTTCACCCTCCTTTTCCAATTCCTTGTTTTTATTTTGGGGAGGAGGAAGGATGTTTTTGCCTATTTCTATGTATCATTTGCAGAATTTGTGAGTAACAGGAAGCTGGATGTGAAATCGAGGCTAGAAGCTCACAGGTAACAAGAGGTAAAGAATCAAGAATTCAAGATCCAAAGACTGGCGCAGTGGCTCATGCCTGTAATCCCAGTGACTCGGGAGGTGGAGGCAGGAGAACTGCAAGTTCAAGAACTAGAGGCAGTCTGTGTAATTTAATGAGACCCTGTCTCAAAATAAAAAGTAAAAAAATAGGCTGGGGGTATAGCTCAGTGGTACAGCACTTGCAAAGCATGCAAGTGCAAGGATCTAGGTTCAACCCCCCAGTACCGAAAAAAAAAAAAAAAAAGAATCCAAGATCCAAATTGCTATTGCTTCTGTGGTAAGAGGTTGTCTCACAGGCAATTAATTAAGCATTTATTAATTTTCCAGCAATGTAGTATGAAAATCAGCACATCAAATAAAATATTTAACACCCAGGAAAAGCCAAATGCATATTCTACATGTGTGTCCTTAAGTGGTATTTTCTATGGAAAGAAACCTTATTTGAAACAAATGTCAGAACAGAAGTTGAGCTTATGAAGGGCACTGGAAAACCATGGCACATAAGATTCTTAAATGTTGCCCATTAAAAGCGTCATCTTCAGCCTCAGACCCTCCAGTGGTTAGCACATCCAAGGCTTATGCTCATCCACCTGTGTGTACAAGTGTCTTCACTTGTTTGCAAATTCTTCACAGCAAAAGCTGGTAGTCACTAACTTTAAAAGTAACTACTAAAAAAATGGCTGGTAGTCATATTGCTTACATGTGTTAAATGAAAAATAGAAGCAGATTGGTGGATTTGTTGTCTGGCACCACACTGCTTGGTCTCTGGACCAAAAGAGAACCTCAAAATGATGGGTGGGATTATAGCTAAATATCCCTGGGGAGCTTCCTGAGAGTGGCACTAGAATGAAGCTCTCTGTTCTACCCATGGCTAAGAATTCAGGTGCTCTGAACCCAACGTGGGGCCCTCTCACCCTCTCAGCTTCCATCTGGGCATCTTTGTGTGTGTGTGTGTGTGTGGTACTGGGAGGCTGAACTCAGGGCCTTGTGTGTACTTTGTAAGTGTTCTACCACTAAGCCGCACCCCCCAGCCCTCGCCCTCCCCCCTTTTTTTGCAGCACTACAAAGGTTAAATCCAGGGCCTCACACATGCTTTTGCAAACACTGTGCCACTGACCTGTACTCCCAGACCATTTTACTTATTTATTTATTTATTTATTTATTTATTTATTTATTTATTTGAGTCAGGGTCTCCTTAAGTTACACAAGCTGTTTCTGTCCTCGAAATTACAGTCCTGCCTCTGCCTCTGGAGTCACTGGGATTACAGGCGTGGGCCACCCTCCCCAGCCTATCCAGGTATCTTGAAAGAGGCTTGTTGGGTGTTGCATATGACCTTTGCAAAAGGAAGGAGAGAGTTGAAGTTGGCTGCAGCCCATAGCTAGGGGAGGCCCCCAAGGTAGAAAGATGTCATGGAGGCATCATCAAGAAACGTTTGCCACTACTGTCATTTCTCTCCTTGCCCGGATGTCTGCCCGCCATCCCTCTTTTTTCATTCACTTGTACATACATTCCTCCAGTATTTACCGAACACCTATTTCAGGCATGAGCCAGGGCAGGAGTATATAGAAGGCATTTGTTTTCTCTTCTCCCTCTCAATGGGTCTTCTCTCCTGCTCTCTCTCCCCATAATTCAGTGGTTATAGGGGTGGATGGAGGAATATTCAAATTCGTCCCTGTAGGAGACATCTGTGCCAGGAATTTCCGGCAACCCCCGAGAGTGGCAGATTGATGGGACTCTACTTGGGACTAACTAGGGAGTGGAGGGAGGGGGAGCAGAAGGAGCCCCGCAGCCAGGCTGTCTGCCTGAGCCTATTCTATAGCTCCTATTTATGGGACACTTGCTCTGTGCCAGACCCTGTACGTGCAGTTTCTCATTCCTCATTCAATCTTCCAATCATATGAGGTCGCTATTATTATAGCTCCCTCTTTTATATGAGGAAGCCGAAGCCAGGAGAAAGAAGGGCATGACTTGCTCAGGGTCATACAACTAAGAAGCAACAGAGTCACAATTCAAACTTAGGTCTGTATATTTAATATACCTCAGTTTTTAAAAGGGCTGGGATTTAGCTCAGTTGGTAGAGTGCTGCTCTGCAGTCTCTAAGGTCCCGCGTTCAATTCCCAGCACCACAAAAATGGGAGAGGGACATATCAATCCACTCCCAAGGCAATCCCAAAACAATCAGCCACTGAAAACCCTGTGAGGGTCACTACGAGTTGGATACAACTTGAGGCCACCTAACAACAACAAAGTTTTTAAATGTCTCAGTATAAGCAGGATAGTTTAGTCGCTGAGTGGCTTCAGCATGTCAAAAGACTCCTGGAATGAAGCTATGCTGTTTTTTTATTTTTTTACCAGAGATGTGTAACATCAAAGGTCACTTTCTAAGCATCATTTTCTTCCTGAGTAAAATGAGGAAAATAATAATTACAACAACAGGTCTGGGGGTTAGCTCACTTGGTAGAGTGCTGCTCTATGCTCTCTAAGGTCCTAGGTTTGATCTCCAGCACTGCAGAAGTGGGAGAAGGATATGGCAGCCCACTCTTGAAGCAATCCCCAAACAGTCAGTCATTGAAAACCCTATGAATAGCAGAGAAGCACTGGCATAGTGCCAGGCATGGCAAAGTGTTGGGAGAGTGTTTTATTCTCTTGTCTATAGGGCTGCTATGCATTGGACCCAATTTGATAGCACCTAACAACAACAACAACAACAACAACAATTTAAACTTAGGTTGAGGGTATATTTTGAATGACTATACCTCCTGATGGGCTGGGATTTAGCTCAGTTGGTAGAGTGCTGTGCTTCAGTCTCTGAGGTCCTGAGTTCAATTCCCAGTGCCGCAAAAATGGGAGAAGGACCTGGCAATCCATTCCCAAGGCAATCCCGAAACAGTCTGCCATTGAAAACCCTATGAGGGTCACTATGAGTCAGATACCGACTCGACAGCACCTAACAACAACAACAACAACAACATACCTCCTGATAAACACAATTCTTACTACTTCTTTACTCAGCTTTCGCCCTATATTCCATGGCACAGCCACCAAACAGATAGGGCAGCTGCCATTTTGTGCCAAGAGATTCTCTTTCCATTTTCCAAGCAAGCAAAGAACAAGGAATGTCTTTCTTACCTCCCCACCCCCTCTTTGGGGTCATGCCCTTTGAGGACTTATTCTGTTTCAGCTTCTACCTCTAGGCAGTCAGAAAAATGAGTCTGAACAACCCATAGAATGGGCACCTGCTGCAGTCATTGCCCCAGTGTGAACACACTAATCTCTGGGTTTAAGAGAGGTTCGCCTTCCATGCAACGTCGCCAAGCACTTCTAATGGGCCATCGCTTCTGGTTTTAATACTCTAGTCTTGATTTCTAACAGGTGGGTGCCACAGTTGTTCAGCTCTTATTATAAGGCAAGTTCATGGCTCAAACAATATAGGATTCTTCATAAAGAGCCTGAGAACCCAGCAGATGGTATTAGTAGGGAAATAAGGTCAATTCCTTTCTGCGGCACCTCAAGCTAGTAGTTTTAACCAGAAATGAAGGGCATCTCAGCCCTAGTGCTTTCTACATACTCACTAAGTAGGTTCTTTTAAGTGTGTAAGACGTTTCTGAAAACCCAACCAATGTCAGAGCACAGGGGCTGCCTAGCTTTGGCTGTTTAGAATATGCATTAATAGAGAGTCACCCACTGACTCAACCATTTGGCTATTGGTACTCCTCCATTCCCTCCCATCTAAGCTCTATCTGCCAGGTCACAACCATTCAATCTTGGTAAGTGAAGCCCAGCATTGTTTTAAAAGATGTGATGGAATCAGAAACACAATCTCTAGCCTCAGAGTGTGACTACAAATAGTGATTCTCTACTTCCACAATAAATGTAAGATCTGAAGAATGCGTGGTACCCTTTTACCATCAGGAGGATTTGTTGGGTGAATGAACAGGCCATTCTTCTTAATGTGAGATTGC
The DNA here is from genome assembly GCA_007922755.1 of Pedetes capensis. Taxonomy (NCBI): domain Eukaryota; kingdom Metazoa; phylum Chordata; class Mammalia; order Rodentia; family Pedetidae; genus Pedetes; species Pedetes capensis. The sequence goes on along the minus strand of VMDO01021880.1, from coordinate 17,215 downwards.
CATATCATGTGGCTTTGTGCAGGAACCATAAGCATTTCCAAATAAATTGTCAAAATAGATTGGGTGGGCCTGAATATAAAGCATATCTCCAGGTTTGTTATGTTCTGGGTATGCATGGAGCTCATGAAATAAATGTGTTATATTGAAATCAGGAATGACGGCTTGCTCTCAAGAAGTCTAAAATACAAAGGGTGATAAAAAATATACACAGTGATCTAGGATTATCTACTCTAAGTACCTCTGAATTTCTGTCTCTCATTCATGGCCTCTTTTTTCTCATCTTTACAAGCTATTAGCTTCCCCACCTTTCCCATCACTCTAGACTCTGATACCCATAAACAACCTAGGCCTCTCTTTTATGTCTTCCTTCTTGAACACTTTCCCCATGTTTACTTTCTCTGTTGGCATGTATTAGAAAGAGAACTCTGGAAGCTTCATGAGCATGTCACACACTTTCCGTCCTGTCTTTGCCACTTGCTAGCTTTGTGTCTTTAGTGAGTTTCCTCTCCTTTATGGTTGTCAAGTTCTTCTTCCTCAAAATGAAGCTAGTAATAATAGTATATATCACCCAAGGTTACAGTGAGGATGAAGTGAAATATTGCACATAGAGCCCTTAGCACAGCGCTGTGATAAATGTTCATTTCCTTCCTTCCTTCTGGAAGGGAATCTTGGCAGTCAGGCAGCTGCCTTTGAGGACCAGCCTTGTCTGGTGCATGGACTCAGTTTCTGTCATTGTTCCCATCACTTAGAAAAAAAACCTTCAAAAATAGGGAGTTTCTTTTTTAGGACACATGGAAAATTTCTCTCTCTCTGTAAAAGAAAAAAAATACTCATTTCAAAATATCCCAATGGCCTATTTACTCTGAACTGTCTTCTTGTCTACTTATGCTAAGGATGCTCCAACCTGGTGGAAGGTAGACCGTGTGGGAAATTAAACAACCCTTCCATATCTCCCTATGCCCAATATAAGTGCAGTAGGGTGATTTGGTCTAAGGAATTGCTGTTTGGTGGGAGCAGGACAGGTTCAGAAATAGGTGCATAGAGCTCTTGGAATATGGAGATCATCTGTTCTTCTGGGAAGTGGATGTTCTTGCAAGGATGAGCATCTGCCTTTGCTGGCCCAACTTTCCAAGGGACCCTTCCATTGGAGTGCATCTGTTTTCTGGGAAATGAGGCTCAACTTTCCAGGAAAGCACAAAACTATACACTCACCTGAGGTCCAACGGAGTCTGTCCTCTCTGGCCTGTGAGAAGAGCCTCACAGGAAAACCTGAGAAGCCAGGTGCAGTGGCACATGCCTGTAATCCCAGTGACTCAGGAAGCTGTGGCAGGACGATCATGAGTTTGAGGCCTGAGGTAGCCTGATAACTTAGCGAGACCCTGTCTCCAAATAAAAAATAATAGGGGCTAAGAGTGTGGCTTAATGGTGGAGCACTTGCCTAGCATGGGTGAGGCCCTGGGTTCAACCCCTCAGTACTGCAAAAATAAGTAAATAAATGGGGTTTAGCTTAGTTGCTAGAGAGCTGCTCCACACTCTCTGAGGCCCTCAGTTCAATCCTCAGCACCGTAAAAACAGAGAAAGCCTTGGCAACCCACTCCCAAAGCAATCCCAAAACAATTAGCCATTGAAAACCCTGTGAGGGTTGCTATGAGTCGGACCTGACTCAACGGCACCTAACAAGAAGTAAATTAAGTAAGTAAACAAGTAAATAAGTAAATAAATAAATAAATAAGGGGCTGGGGTGCAGCTCAGTAGTAGAGCCCTTGCCTAGCATCCACAAGGCGTTAGATTTGATCCCTAGCACTGCCAAAAATGGGGGGTGGAGAACTCAAATGAAGCAAAAATGCCAGATTTTTTAGATTCAGTTCTGTATGCGACCCATGTATGTTCAAGCAATTTTTTTTAAATCCCCGGATTCCATAATTGCTTAAGACACTGTAAAGAAGCATAAATGCATTTTAAAAGTCATTACTATTACTCCTTACTAGGTTAGTAGAAAATATGTATGCTTTTGAACACTTTCCCTGTAGCTTGGATGTGGCCTCCATGCACCACAGTTCCAAGGAGCACAGCCCCAACCCTCTCAATCAAGTGCAAGAAGTTTATAAAGGGAACCCCCACTGTGGGGCTTTAAAAGATCATGCTGCTTAGAATGGCCAGCTCAGGCCCCCACCCTTCAAAGCTGGGCACTATGCTGTGTTCTGAGTATTTTTCTGTATGCCATGACCCAGTCTCCTTTCCAACCTTCCCCTTGAAATTGCTACCAGTGTACAATGACACCTGGTCACAACAAAAGCTTAGCTGAGGGCCAGCTTATTGTTAGACACTATTATGTAATCATCAATATCTCAGGTTTAGAAGCTTTGAGCATCTAAGACATTGGTAAACCTTTCAAGAGAAGACTTACATAAATAACCTCTGCATGCATGGGTAGTATATATACATGTGTGTGTGTTCCCATGTGCCATAATATATCTGCTAGTCTACATGCCTATCTACCCACTGTACACCCATGTACACATGGATTCTGTGATAGAACCTTATATGTAGAACAGGAATTCCTCTCCAGCCACCCTAACAAGTGGTCATCCAGCCTCGACCTGAATACGTACACAGGGAACATAAGGACTTCAGCTCCACATCAATTTTCTCCCTCCATTTTTGGGGCAACTTTTAGAGTTAAGAAATTCTTCCTGATATTACATTAAATTCTCCTGTCTTAATTCTGTTTCTCCTGTCAGTGTCAAAGATCAGCACCAGCTGCCCCTACGACAGGCTCCTTTCTTTTTGTCTCTATTCCTTGTTGTCTCCCTATGTTTCTAATTCCAAGTGGAATTTAAGGTTAGAACAAAGGTATGGATTCAGAACATTAGTAGTTGGGGGCTCTCTTCTCAGGAAAGGTGCATGTGTGCTTGTTCAATTGTGGAGCAAATGTATTTATTAGTTTGCTAGGGCTGCTGGGCAATATACTGCAAACTGGAGGGCTTGAACCAACAGAACTTGATGATCTCACAGTTCTGGAGCTAGAAGTCCAAGATTAAGGTGGAAGCAGGGCAACCTTTCTGATGGTGCTAGGGGAGTCTCCCATGCCTCGTTCTGATATTTGTAGGAAATCATTAGATTTCCTTGGGTTGTCAATGTTTCACTCTAGTCATGGGGCCACCTTCTCCCTGTGTATCTTCATGTCACCTATGCCTCTCTTTTAGGCCCTCTTTTTTTCTGTCTCTGGGTCTGAAGTTCCCACCCAAAATAAGTCTGGAACTTTGGAAAGGACGTAGGGAACAGGATAGCCAATAACCACATTTAGCCTCTCAGGGCCTGGACAAGCAAGCACAGGGGCAGGTGGTGATTTCTGGTGGCCATTCATTGTTTTTTTTTTTATTTGTAAAATATTTATGGATTACTTATGTATCAGATACTGTAATAAACCAAGACCTAGTTCCCTGAGAAATTTAAAGTCCAAGAATTAAGGAATGGGGAGAAATATTAGGGAGTAGGGCAGCAGCAGCAAACAGATTTGAGGCTATCCTTCATGTGCGCACACGCACGTGCGTGTGTGTGTGTGTGTGTGTGTGTGTGTGTGTGTGTGTGTGTGTGTGTGATTTGCTCTTCTCACAATGTCCTGGCTATGGAGTAATGCATCTTTACTTCTGCAATAGGCACATGTGCTTCCCAAATTGTTGGCTCCCTAAAAATGACTGACACCCTTCTTATCAAAGGAATCTTTTCTGAGCCTTTTCCACTTCTCAGGAGCCAAGGGATTGTAAATGGCCACAGTCAGAGAGTATATACATGCACCAAGTGGTCATACTGTGGGGGCAGTATACACATGGCAGCGTTAGGTTGCAGAAAAGATGCATACCAGTCAAGTCAGTTAAAAATCAACCAAACAGCCTATAAAGTCAACTGAGGTTTAATTTGGACTTAGGCCACCCTCCAAGGGCCATCTACATGCACTTGGCTTCAAAAAAACCTATAACCAAAACTCCCAATTTTGAAAGGGAGAGAGGAATGTGCCTGACTATTTTGGGAAATCACCTAGAGCCCTCATTTATTGACACAGGTGTATCAGGAGGTGGTCAAACTCTAGAATGAGCATCTGATCCAACCCTCTGCCTGCTGATGATAACACCCCAAAATTGTCTCAAGCAAATGTATGAACAAGCTTTGATTTCGTTTGGGCAGACTTTCAGAGACTACTAATGGGTTAAAAATTGGACTCGGGCTGAGGTGGAGTTGAAAGCTTTGCACAGACACAAACCTACCTTGTCTTTTAAAATGAGAAGGGACTCTGGGGCTTTGTGGCAAATGGTGTAGTTTTGCGAAAAAAAAATCAAACTCAGATAAATAATTAAATTAAAATATAAACTGAACTAGGGGCATGCATTTGGGATTTTCCTTACATTTTATAGAAATTATGAAATACATCCTCTTGTTCAACTTTAAAATTAAACCAACTCAGTTTCTCTGCATGAAAGAGGAGTTCCCATGACCTAAGATTTACAATTTCCTCTAAAGTATAGCTTTCTGTATTTACTTAGATATATTTGTGTTCAGATAGGGCATAGTTTACTCTTAATTGTGTAGCCTTATTATGGCTTTATTTCATATTGGACCTTTTAGGAACCGAATTTGTGACCTGATAAAATTTTCTCTTACAAGGAGCTTGGGCTCTTATTTATTTCACAACCTTGATTTGTGTATGAGATGAACCATGACATTTAAACTATGCTTGATAGCTTAACAGATTATAAGAACAAAACCAGATGGCCCAAACAAAAATAATGCTTTGATTGCTTTCAAATTCAACGTCAAAAATTAAAAACAGCTTTCAAAAAGCCTTGACTTTTTTCCCAGAAATGAATTTGAATCATATATGTGTACATGTTACCTTTTCCTCCCCAAATTAGAAGTATATAAAACAAAAATGTAGCAATGGTTATTTTGAGGCTGAGGAGTATTTTCTTTCTTTTTTTTTTTTTCTTTTCTATATCTCCCAATTTTTCTGCAGTTATTTTTAAAATCTGAAAAAAAATCAATCACTGCTTTTTAGTTCAATTTTAATGGAGTCTTTTTTAGGATTTAGTCAAGGTGTTTTCCTCTGTTGAGAAAATGGACATTGTTAAGCATTAGCAGTTCATAATTCTTCTTGCTGGCAAAATGATGAATAATGTGCGGTTACTTTAACACTGTGCTTCACGAGGTTGGAAAAACAGAACTGGTCCCAGAGTCTTTAGAATGAATGTGAATTCTACAAAAGCAGTTACTTAATTTTCTAACTCACCTTAATGTACCTCAAATATCATTAATATTAATCACTATCTTCACTTTCTCCGAGAGCAGTGAACCAACTAATTCTTTAAAACTGGGGTATAAAAGAACCTCAATTTAAAAAGGCCCTCAAACCTTGAGAGAGTTTGCAGAGCAAAGTTAGAATGTGTCTACTTGAATTTCTAAACTACAGAGTTCACAAAATGTTAGGATTCTTTCTTCCATTCTTGTTTCGTAAAGGAATCTTTATTCCAACTCAGATTCATTTTTCTTCAAATCAGCTGCAAGAAAGCAAACAAACTTTGCTGCAAATCAAAGCTCTGACAGTTATATTTCCCTGAGATAATTGCATGCTGTTTTGGAGTTTCCTTTTCCCCTGTTTCCCTTTGTTTTGACAACAAGATTCTGGGAAAACAATATACAAATGATAACTATGCTGTCACAAGTATACTGAATTTTAAAAATAAATAACTGTTGAAACAAAAAGCTTCCAGGAGCCTATGGAGTGAGTTCTTTTTCCAAACTGTTCCAAAACCAGATGTGGAAATGTTTAGCTAATTCCCCTCCCCATTCTCCATGCAAGGAGTTCATACGTGTCTGTAACAGCATCAGAGGAGATGGGGAGACAAAAATCCAGTCTGCTTGGAAGGAGATTTGTGTTAGACTTCTCACTTCACTCACTAATGTCACAAAACTGATTTGGACTTCAGCTTTTGTCTTTTTTTTTTTTTTTAAGAAAAGAGTCTTTTCCTCTTAAGATTAAAAATGCTTTCTGTTCAGACCAATATTCAATCTCTCCCTTGTAAGACATAAAGAAATGGAGTTCATGGTGAGAAATTTTTAAGTCTACTCCTTAACCAGTTTTGAAATATGCATTTTTATTAACTATAGTCACCATGATGAGCAAGAGATCTCAGAAACATATTCTTCCTGTTTAACTGAAACTTTGTACCCTTTGACCAACTTCTCTCCCTTCCTTATCCACTCTCCTTACCCCAGGTCTCTAGTAACCACTCTTCTGCTTTCAGATTTTAGAAGAATACAAAGTGATGGATAGGTTAAAGAGTTTGATCTACTCATTCCATGGTGTGTGTGTGTGTGTGTGTGTGTTATAGACATATGCTATAATATTACATTATTACCCATAAATATAGTTGGCTCCCTGTATCCACAGTTCCACATTCCCAGATCAAAACTGTTTGGGAAAAGCTATTGCGCCTGTACTAAACATGTTTGGACTTTTCTTTTTGTTATTATTCCCTACACAGAACACCATAACAAGTATTTCCATAGCATTCACATTATCTTAGATATTGCAGGTAATGCAGACATGATTTAAAGTATATAAGTGGATGTATATACATTGTATGCCATTCTGTATGCGAGATGAACATCTGGATTTTAGTATCCTCAGAGTTGCTGGAACCAGTTCTCCCCTACGGAAGGATGACCGTATATGCAATTATTATTTGTCGATTTTAAAAAAGATCAGTGCTAAACTTCGTAAGCAGCATTTTCAGTACAGAAATTACTGATAGAAAATTAAGGGACAGCTCTTTTTCCTCTTGCCTTTTGTTTTTGTTTTTGTTTGTTTGTTTAGGCCAATCCATTTTCTTCTTATTTATAAGAAGAAAATTAGGCTGTGTTGGTTTCACATCTACTACTACATCTCAGTCTCCTTTGCTAATCTAATTGTATCATTCTCAGTGACTGAAACAGTAATCTCCAAACACACGCACTTGGATTCTCCTGATCTTAATTTTAAAGGCAGCTTTGATTAGAAAAAAAAGAAAAAAGAAATAGAGTTCCTGGACCCAAAATGAAACCTTTCATGATTTTTAATGTAAAGGATTTATTAAGAATTAGGCTTATTGGGGAGTTCTCAAAAAAAAAAAAGAGGAAGAAAAAACTCTGTTAAAGGAGCCAATGGGAAATATATATGCATAAACCCCATTTAGAAAAACAGAAAGCTACTTGTACTCTGTAGCTGCAAGGAAAGCAAAAGTTTTGCATCCAGGTGCTATGAGCAGCTCTGGGTTTGCCTGGCCTCTCTACAGCCGGGTCGAGGAGAGTATGTGCCCGTAATTGAGCACTGCTCCGTTAGACAAATGTATCTCAGCTCATTGCAGGGAGAATTTTCAATCAAGTCTAAGTGGGGCTTTGGTAATACAAACTCTGAGACCTGCTTTCTAGAAACGCAGCCACCTCCGCAAGAAGCTGGATGGTGGTCCCAAGGTGAGCACTCCTATCTTTGTATTTCTTTCTTTCCCATTCTCCAATTCCCCCTTGGATCTGAAGATTTCTGGAGACTTTAACTGAAATTCTGTCCACAGCTCCCAGGCTGCTGTGCACAGCCTCAGAAAGGGCTGAAAATACCTTCGCTTTGCCACCCCCATACAACCCTCCCCCATTTCCAACCCCTCGGCTTTCTTTGGCCCTGGGCCCCTCTCTAGCCCCTGTAACCAGAGCCCAGCTTCTCCCTCCCTCCTCCAGATCCTATTCTGCCAGCACATCTTAGTTAGGTGTTAGAAAAGCCAGCTGATGTGATGAATTCACACTGTGTTGTGAATGACTTATAACCAGCACCCAGCACCCAGCATATGCATGCGCGCGCACGCGCGCACACACACACACACACACACACACACCTTCCCTTCTCTAGGAATGGCAGGCAGCAGGTGAGGGGAAGCTGCCCCATTGTGATGACCTGTACTCAGCGCAAGGGAACCAGTCCCAAAGTGCAGCATTGAGCTAAACTCATTAACAAGTACATTCTCCTCTTCTCCTAATCTCCTCACTCTTCCCTCTCACCTCCCAATGGCCAATGGCATAACCTTCAACACGGCTCCCACGGTCTTCCTTGTAAAGCTCTTTCTGAGCTCAAAGGTATGTTGTCACATGCAGAGGCATCTTCATTTCCTCCTGCCACCACATGGCAACCTGTTCCTGGCTTAAAGAAAACCAGAGGGAACAGATTCTGTCTTGTCCAAGTTTGGAGATTTGTACTAAATCGTCCATTAAATTCAGTGACGTCACCAAGTCCCATCCTTGAGACCGATTTAGTGCAACATGATTCAAGAAGTGGGTATTGGGGAGAGGTAGTCTAGAATGATTGCTTGGGGACCAACTGTCTTGTTTCTCAGATAATCTAGGCATTTTATAAATCTATTTGGATTATCCATGAGAGGGAGGGGCAGGGGAGGGTATAGGAAAGAAGCTTGAGGGAGGGAGAAGAAATGGGTGGCTTAACTTCCTGGGCAAGAACAGCCTTAAAACTTGTGTCTGAGTTTTGGGGCTAGAAAACAAAAATTAAGCCAGGTGTGGTGGTGCATGCCTGTAATCCCACCAACTCACGAGGCAGAGGCTGGAGGATTACAAATTCAAGGCCAGAGACAGGGGGACCCTGTCTCTAAATAAATAAATGAATAAATAAATAAATTTTAAGGGGCCAGTGTGTAGCTCAGTGGTAGAACACTTTCAAAGTGTGCATGAGGCCCTGGGTTCAGACCCTCAGCATGCATAAAAAAGAAAGAAAGAAAGAAAAAAAGAAAAGAAGGAAGGAAGAAAGAAAGAGAGAGAGAAAGAAAAAGGAAAGGAAAAAGGAAAGGAAAGGAAAAAAATTGAATGTAAGAATTGTTTCCTAGCTGGGTGTGGTGGCTCACACCTTTAAACCCAGCAACTCAGGAGGCAAAGGGAGGAATGTCATGAGTTGGAGGCCAGAGGCAGCCTGGATAACTTAGCAAGACCCTGTATCAAGATAAAAAATAGAGAAATAGGCCGATATGGTGGGCAGCCCAGTGGGAAAGCATTTGCAAAGCATGTGTAAGGCCCCAGGTTTAACCGATAAGAACTGCAAAAAATAAAATAAATTCCTTGGCCTATTAAGAAGGAGGTTTTCCTTCAGGGAAGGTAGGCTCAGGCTATGAGATGATGTTAAGGAAAGAGAGAGAAGAGGAAAAGTGAAAGGGAGAGAGGGAGAGAAAGCCATTCCTAAAGTAAGGTGATCTCCTTTCTACCAAGACAACAGTGGTGGTGATGGGGTGATTTTCTCAACTTCCCAGAGGAGCTTCAATGCAAGCCATGCATCATTTTGGATCAAGTGGTTTGTTTACTTAACTAGTGGGTCATCCAGGTTCAGGTCCCTTGAGAATTTCCTTGTTTTTTTGTATTGTTTTGTTTGTTTTGTTTTGGAGTGGTGGGGGATGGCAAGAGATAAGTTTTTGTGCATGTGTTGCTGCTGCTTCTACTTTTCCTTTGTGGAAAAAAAAAAAGCAGCCCCAGGAGAGATATTTCAGAATGAACAAAGAAGAAAGGAAAGAGCCCAGCAGACCCCTTTAGCATCTCTTTACATCCCAACATCCCCCAGGGAATGAGGAGTCAGTAAGGAGAGAGCAAGTTGTACCGATCAGAGACAAAGCATTTCATCCAGGCCAGTGCCCTGTTCTAGTGGGCCCCTATGCCATGGTTTCCATTAAGGAATACACCAAATTCATCATAGCGAAGGAAGAGAAAGAGCAGCATTTTTACAGCTGGAGTAAGGGGAGGAAAGAAAGGGCTTGGGATACTTTTGAGCCCATTGCTGTGCACATAGTAGGAACTCAATAAATATTAATCAAAGATGGAAATCATTTACACAAGGGTTATTTATCCAACAGGGAGCAAGAGCAAATCTCTACACTTATGCATGTATATTTCCTTCCAAATTTTAGGCACTTTTCTATTTGATTTATGTCATTTTTACTTCTAAAATGAAAGATGACTTAGGTAATATTTGATGAATTCCTTCCTTCCTTCCTTCCTTCCCTCCTTCCTCCCTTGTCACATCCTGATTTTTTATTTGCAGCACTTGGGTGTTGAGCCCAGGGCCTCGGACATGCTAGGCAAGTGCTCTGCCACTGAACTGCACCCCCAGGCCCTTTTTTATTTTTTATCTTAAAGATAGGTTCTCAATAAATTACACAGGCTACCGCAGGTTTTGAACTTGCGATCCTCCTACATCCACCTCCTGAGTCACTGGGATTACAGATGCTTGCCACCATGCCTGGCTTGTCATCTCCTTCTGGACATCATGCTTTAGACCCTTACTGTTTCTCTCTCCACTGCTCTGTGTGCTACTCTTTCAGATGTAAAAGGTAACAGGACTCAGAAGTGGCAACAGAACTTCCAACTAAAAAAAAAAAAGAAACAAAAAGCTAGTGAATATAAAAGAAGACCCTAACACAAAGATTTTAGGAGATAATTTGTCAATAAATGTATAAAGCATATATCTAATACTTCCTTTCTTTAATATAAGCCTTTTAAGCAGTTTTCATGTGTAATATGCATTGAAAATATATAACTAAAAAACGGCATGTTTTTATGTTTCTGCAACTTCACTGTTTTACAAGATGTCCTGATGAATGTATCAGGGGATCTTTTGGTCATAATAACTTATGACGCTACTGCTGGAATTCATGAAGCATTCATTTGATCACTTTTAAGGGAAATGCTTAGCAAAATTACAATATGTGGTTTTCAGGAATAAACTACAAATTCTTCTTAGTTTTTTTTTAAATTAAATTTGTTGCTAACAAAGAAGGCAATAAGGAGGGGTTCATTAAGATGATCTATGTGAGGACATTGTAGCCCTTGAGGCAGAAATTGTCAGCTTGGATTAAACTGTATCTCCTGTTTCTTTAATGGCTGATAAAAAATTGTTTTATTTTGGTTTCATGTTGGGGTTACACACAGCAGAATATCACTCCCAATCAGTGCAGATCCTCATTCTATGTATGAGGGAAAGATGTGTTTTATACCAAAATAGCATGGTAAATCATTGTAGGGCTCGCAATGTCAATCAGCCATAGAGTGCTTGTCTAGCATCTATGAGGCCATGAGTTCCATCCTCAGCATGGAAGGAAGGGAGGGAGGGAGGGAAAGAAAAGAGAGAGAGAGAATCCACTGTAGTCATCTATAAACATGTGAGCTCCAACAATGAAATTAAAATTCAGTTCTGTTTTACATGGATGTTTTTCTCTTAATGTCTTAAGAGCAGCCTTTTGCTTTAAAAAGAAAAAAAATACCCTATTTGCACTTTCAATAGGAAGTAAGATGACTTGCCTCTTATGTTTTTGTGTGCTCTAGAAATCCTCACTGGACACCTTCCTGCTTCCTGTGGGTTGTCACCTGATCTGCTGCAAGGATGAACGTTTTCAAGATCCTAGGAGCAATTATCTTCTTCACCTCCGTTTTCTCAGCCTGTTCTGGACAAAACTCAATGACTGTGCTGTGTTCCTTAGACTGGTTCATGGTCACAGTACACCCCTACATGTTAAACAATGATGTGTATGTACACTTTTATGAGCTACACTTGGGTTCGGGTTGCCCTCCTAACAATGTTCAGCCCCACATCTACCAGTTCACCTACCCAGTTACTGAATGTGGCATCAGAGTCAAGGCCATGTCTGAAGACATAGTTATCTATAGCACTGAGCTACACTATGCTTCTAAGGGCACATCATCTAGGTATGTGATTCCATTGTCATGTGCTGCCCCACAACGGTCCCCCTGGCTCACTAGGCCCTCTCCCATGAGAGTACCCAGTGAGAGCAGGGCCACATCCCAGAGTGGTGACACATGTTACAATGTGTTCGGTTTATCACAGTCCAACCAAAGGTCCAACTGTGATTGTCCACCTTGTGTCTTCCAGCAAGACCACACCTATAGCTCACGCCACTAAGCAGAGGCTTAGGAGGGCCATCCCGTGTAGTCCTCTTACTTTCCTGATATTTCTGCGGATTGGTGCCTCCACTCAGATTGATATGGTTGGTCCCATGTGATCACCAAGTTTGAGGTCTTCTGAAGATTGTTTCTAGCATTAGTATGTAGTACTTTCTAATAGCAAACAAATAAGTGCCCTTATGGCCCCTCTTACGAGTTCTTTTGAGAGACGGCAACTCATGATACCTTGTGATTACAGCTTTTCAACATTTTTGTACTTTTTGAAGAAAAAAATAAAATTCTTATGGCATAGAAATATCAGTTGGGCATGATTGTTTAATAACACACACATACACACATATATAGGTATAGATATAGATATGTATGTATTACTATGGAACAGGCACTATTCTAAGTGGTTTGCAAACACTGGTGCCTGGTCTCTTCTAAGATAACATATTTCTCCTTAAGTTCCTCTAAGAAAACCTTCCCTGACTAAATCTCTCCATCTGTATCCCTATTTCACTTATTCTTTGCAATACTGACAGTACTTAAATCCACCCCTTTTTAGTTTGATCTACATCCATATCAGTTTTCATGCATGGAAAGCATAGGTTGCACCACAGACTTTTAAATCACTAATGGTCCTAAGAACCATATAAGATCCTGAGATTTAACTGGGTCTTATACTGTAGTGTGAGATCAAAGACTAATAGTACTTTGAAAGGAATTTTTCACTCCAACCTATATAATCGATCAGGTCACACAGCTGTAAACAAATAAATAAGCAAACAAAGAAAAGTTCAGATAGTGACAAATGCTAGAGAGTTTAAAAAAAAGTATCATACAGGAAACTGGGGAAGTGGTCAGAGCTGAAAAGGAAGGCCTCTGAGGAATTATCATTTGAACTGAATCTTCAATGTAAAGAAGGATGCTGTCATGGGCTGATCTGGAAAGAAAATATTCCACATAGCAGAAGTATCTCATTTAAACCCATTTAAGGGCTGGGATTTAGCTCAGTTGGTAGAGCACTGCACTGCAGTCTCTGAGGTCCTGAGTTTAATTCCCAGCACCGCAAAAATGGGAGAAGGGCCTGGCAATCCACTCCCAAGGCAATCCTGGAACAGTCAGCCATTGAAAACCCTATGCGGGTCACTATGAGTCGGATACCAACTCTACGGCACCTAACAACAACAACAACATAACCTTATGATGGGCTGGGATTTAGCTCAATCAGTAGAGCGCTGCTCTGCAGTCTCTGAGGTCCCAGGTTCAATCCCCAGGACCACACAAATGGGAGAAGGACGTGGCAATCCACTCCCGAGGCAATCCCGAAACAACCAGCCATTGAAAACCCTATGAGGTTCGCTATGAGTCGGACATGACTTCTAGGCACCTAACATCCACAACAAGGGCTCTAAATGGAGATGTCTTCTTTGAGTCAATCTCTTCTGTTTTACATACATCCCTTCATACAGATCAGAGCGCTAAGCTAATTAAGTTTTATGTCCTCCATGAAGCCTGTGCTCTCTGCTCTAGATCTTGGAGCATTCCATGTTCCAAATTTACCTGCTGTACTCAATTTATCTCTTAATTGCGAATGGGACTTAGATATTTAACTGTTTCCTGTAGGCTAAAATGAGTGAATTCCCGTTGTTCTTCATTTGAAACAGTTCTCATTTTATTCTCTTCTCACACTTCAACACCTTTCCCCATCTGCTTTCATCTCCCCTCAACTAGGTTAGAGCAATCGTCCCCTAAGTTTCTTCCCCTGACACAGCAAGCTAGTCCACTCAGTCACAATGCTTACGCATGCAGAGAATGTTCTTCCTCTTCTCCCCTTAGCTGAGTACTCCTCACCTAACAACAACAATAACCTTATGATGGGAGAAGGACATGGCAATCCACTCCCAAGGCAATCCCAAAACAATCAGCCATTGAAAACCCTATGAGGGTCACTATGAGTTGGACCCAGACCTGACTGGATGACATCTAACAACAACAACAACATAACCTTATGACCCCCATTGTGTCTGTCAGCTTGTGCTGTGGGAGCTTGCATGTTGCTATGATACTGAAAGCTATGCCACTGATATTTCAGATACCAATAGGGCTATCCATGGTGGATGGGTTTCAGCTGAGCTTCCAGACTAATACAGACTAGGGAGAAGGACCTGGAAGCCCACTCCTAAAAGAATTAGCCATTGAAACCCCTAAGAATAGCAGTGAAACACTGTCAAATACAGTGGCGGAACATGGGCCCCCCAAGCTGGAAGGCATTCAAGAAACAACTAAGAAAGAGTTGCCTACTCAAAGTAGAGTCAATCTTAGTGGCAAGAATGGAATAAAGTCCCTGGGACCTCCTTTTGCTGATATGGCATGACTCAAAATGAGAAGAAACACAGTGACTGCAACAATGGGCTCAAATATAAAAAAGAATGTGTGCATGGCACAGTGTTGGGGTAGTGTTTCATTCTGTTGTACATAGGGTCCCTATGAGTTGGATCCAACTTGATGGTACCTAATAGCAACAACAACAACATAACCTTATGAGAGAAGCACTGTCATCATATTCATTTTACAAATAAAGAAACTGAGGCATAGAGTGCTGAAGAAAGTCACCCAAAACCACACACCTATTGAGGAAGACTATTTCAAAACAGCATATTGTGCACTATAAATATACACAATTTTATTTGTGAATAAAAATTAATTTTTAAATAAGCAATGTTTTAGTACAATGTTTGCACACACTAATATAGTCAAATTGCTTTAGTAGACGAGTAGATATTAGAAATGTAGTCATGAAGCCAGGTGTGGTGGCGCACGCCTATAATCCCAGGGACTCGGTAGGCAGAGACAGGAGGATCTCAAGTTTGAGACCAGAGGCAGTCTGCATAATTTAGTGAGACCTTGTCTCAAAAAGTAAAAGAAATGGGCTGGGGGTGCAGCTCAGTGGTCCAGCACTTGCAAAGCATGTGAACTCGAGGCCCTGGGTTCAACACCCCCAGTACCGCAAAAAAAAAAAAAAAAAAAAAAAAAAAAAAAAAAAAAAAAAAAAAAAAAAAAAAAGAAAGAAAGAAAGAGAAAGAAAGAAAGAAATGTAGTCATGATAATTGAAGAAACACAATGGTTCTCTTAAACATCCCCTGCCCCTTCTTGAGGAAAGCCAGGCAATAATCCCTGGAAGGGAAGCAGTGTATTCATATAATATTTTTTTTCTGTACTGGGGGGCTGATCTCAGGGCTTTACACATAGTTTGCAAATGCTCTACCACTGAGGTGCACCTCAGCCCCTTTTCTACTTTCTATTTATTTTTTATTTTTTATTTTTTTTGTGTGTGTGGTACTGGGGGTTGAACCCAGGGCCTCACACTTACATGCTCTGCAAGTGCTGGACCACTGAGCTGCACCCCCAGTCCATTTTTTCACTTTTTTGAGACAGGGTCTCACCAAGTTACACAGACATCCTCTGGTCTCAAACTTGGGATCCTCCTGCCTTTGCGTCCCAAGCCGCTGGGATTACAGGTATGCGCCACCACACCCAGCCCATAATACGTGTTTATTGCAATTGTCCCATGTGCCAAGCACTATGTTAGATGCTGAGGATGCCGTGGCAAAGAAGACTAACACAGTCTAATGGGGTAGGAGGGACAAGTAAAGATACCTAATGAGCTAGAGGATATGGAGGCCACTCCAGCCCAGAGAACAGGCCTGTGCAAAAACATGAAGACCTGGCTTGAGGTGAACTGGAGAAAGTGCAAGTGGTCTAGACCAATACCATGGGAGCATGGTGGACGCACAGACAGTGGTGGTGAGCACTGTGGCCAGAGAAACGGTAGTAGATGAGACTATGTATAAGAAGAACTAGCATTACCTGCCCCATCCTCTCCTGAGAAGCTTATAGATGATTGAACACTGAAATACATATAAGCAACTTGGGAAACAATATTAGACACATTAGACCTACTGTGTACAAGTTGAGGCTACTGTGTGTGAGTTGAGCATTTCACAACAGCAAGGGGCAACGTTCTGAGTGACATCTCCTGAAGTTGTGTGCAGTGTGTCAGCCTTGGAAGAGACCCAAGGCATACATGGTAATAATAGTAGTTACCTAAATGTACCAGACACGTTATTTACATGATCTCCTTTAATCCTCACAACAGCTCGGTAAAGTAAAAATGATTTTCCCTGTTTTGTAGGTGAGGAAATTGAGGTTCAGAGAACTTGAGCTTGCACAGTTAGTAAATGACATCACTTGAACACAAATCCAGGTTTGTCTAGCTCCAAAGTCTACTTTTGCTTCTGTACTCAACAACCCCTCCCAGAGAAGAGAGTCTTCTGTTAGGATTGAAAGATCCAGAAAGATTTGCTGGTAGAGGTAGGCAATGACCCAGCTCTTAGAAGGTGAGGAGGACTCAGCTAAGGGGAGAAGAGGAAGAACATTCTCTGCATGCGTAAGCATTGTGACTGAGTGGACTAGCTTGCTGTGTCAGGGGAAGAAACTTAGGGGACGATTGCTCTAACCTTGTTGAGGGGAGATGAAAGCAGATGGGGAAAGGTGTTGAAGTGTGGGAAGAGAATAAAATGAGAACTGTTTCAAATGAAGAACAACGGGAATTCACTCATTTTAGCCTACAGGAAACAGTTAAATATCTAAGTCCCATTCGCAATTAGGAGATAAATTGAGTACAGCAGGTAAATTTGGAACATGGAATGCTCCAAGATCTAGAGCAGAGAGCACAGGCTTCATGGAGGACATAAAACTTAATTAGCTTAGCGCTCTGATCTGTATGAAGGGATGTATGTAAAACAGAAGAGATTGACTCAAAGAAGACATCTCCATTTGGAGCCCTTGTTGTGGATGTTAGGTGCCTAGAAGTCATGTCCGACTCATAGCGAACCTCATAGGGTTTTCAATGGCTGGTTGTTTCGGGATTGCCTCGGGAGTGGATTGCCACGTCCTTCTCCCATTTGTGTGGTCCTGGGGATTGAACCTGGGACCTCAGAGACTGCAGAGCAGTGCTCCACCAACTGAGTTAAATCCCAGCTTTTTTAGAGCCCTAAAGGCTTGGAAACATGGTGCACTCTGGATTTAAGTAAGGAAATTGGGGGGAGACTGCAGAATGGAGTGAGGATGAGTGTAGGCTGTATGTGCTGAGTTTGACGTAATAGTCAAATCCAAGTGGATATGTCTAGGAATCAGCCAAACAAGTGGAGCTGCAGCTTAAGTAAGGGGTATTACC
>VMDO01021879.1:0-34530 GCA_007922755.1 Pedetes capensis | reverse complement strand
TTTTGCTATATTCTTTTAGGAAATCATATTGGCAGACCAAAATTATCATCCTTAGAATTTAGCATCTTTTGTCTGGATGAGACATGTAGAGATTCAGTAGACAAAGAAATAAAGAGCTCAAGCAAATCTTCATATATAAGATAAGATGTACAGAGAATATTTATGTGTTTGCCTCTTTTGTATCTGACAAGCCACAGATATGGAGGTATTCATTCTTTCAGAGCCAATGTTTCACTCTTTCTGAGTAACTGCAAAAAAATGTGCTTGCATTGAAGACTGTTAACTAGTGAAGTATAAGCTTATTTATCAAAAAGTATGGAAGCCATAACAGAGTTTATTCAATATTTGTTGTTCATTTTTATTTTCCCTGCTTTTATAAAAAGTGCCGCTTTTTATGCTTACTGGACTATCTTTCCATAGTTTCAGCTTTATAAACTGGAATATTGTCTCTTTGATAACTTGATTCAATATAAATGAGAATTCTTATAGGCTCAACTGATTCTTTCTAGTAAATTTAATGTAGCAGTACACAAATAATTATTATGATTAGCTAATACGTGAAAATTATTACTTTTACAAAAAATAGAATAATAATATATTACATACTATGATATATGATGTTCATATAGTATTAATATTCCTATAGATTATATATTTCATAAAACCTACATGTGAAATTTTTATAATGTGAATAGTATTTATTTCCCAAAACTCTGTTCAAAATAGAAGCCATTCTAACAATCGTTTGGGGTTAAAAACATATTGGAATTTTTTCTTAACTTGCTAAAAAGCCAAGTCAAGCTGAGTGCCATGGTGCATGTCTATAATCTGAACAAATCTGAAATGTGAGGCAGAAGGACCACAAGTTTAAGTCCAGAAGAAGCCTGTGCACTTTAGTGAGATTTTTGTCTCAAAAAAAGAAAAAAGATAAAAAAGGGGCTAGGGTTTCAAATTAGTGATACAACATTTGCCTGGCTTGTGTGAGGTCCTGGATTCAATCACCAAGTACAGAGAAAGAAACAAACAAAAATAAATAAAGAACAACAACAAAAACCAAAGAATCCAAATAGATCAATATATTTCTTCAATTAATATTATATGATTTCCTACTTTTCAGGGGATACTGACATGATACACTTTTTGTTTGTTGTGTTTTGTTTTGAGCCCATAACCCGAAACTTAGTTAAACCGATGACTTTGGCAAGTGATCATGGCTAAGATAACATGAAAATGGCATGTAGATTCTCAATCTGGTGATGCTCTAGGAGACCTCTCTCATTCAGCATCCTGAGGATAGAGCATAATATTCTTCCTGAGATAATCATACTATCATTTACCTGTCCTGTATTCTGCATCAAATACTACAAAAACAATCACAAATAGTCTCCTACTAGAAGTGTCATGAGTAGTTCAAGAGTTAGTCATAGAATGATTGTGGAAAGTGAGTTTCAATTTGTTCCATCCTACCGTATATCTTCCTTGTTGTTGTTGTTGTTAGGTGTCCTTTAGTCAAGTCTGACTCATAGCAACCCTACCCACAACAGAAACACTCCCTGATGCTGTGCCAGGGGCATGATCTTTTTATGTTTATAAGCTCATTGTTGCAGACAATGTTTCAATCAATCTAGTTGAGGGTCTTCCTTTATTTCCTTGACCCACCACTCTCCCAAACATGATGTCCTTCTCCAGGGATTTGACCCTCCTGACAATATGTCCAAAATACATAAGACACAGTCTAACCATCCTTGCTTCCAAGGAACACTCTGGTTTCACTAGGACAGATCTCTTGGTTCTTTTGGCAGTCCATGGTATATTCAATATTGATCTCCAGCACCATAATTCAAAAGCATCAATCCTCCTGTCTCCTTTATTCAATGTCAGCTTTCATAACCTGATGGGATTGAAATTCCTATTGCATGAGTCTGGCTCACCTTCATCTTTAATGTGACATCTTTACTTTTCGACACTTTAAAGATGGCTTTTGCAGCAGCTTTTCCCAATGCAATGTATCTTTCCATTTCTTGACTGCTGCTTCCATTGGTGTTGAGAGTAGCACCAAGCAAAGCAAAATCTTGGACAACCTCAGTCTTTTCTCCATTCACTAAGAAGTTGCATACTTACTCAGTTGTAAGCCTTTTTTTTTTTTTTTTTTTTTTCCGGTACTGGGGGTTGAACCCAGGGCCTCACGCGTGCATGCTCTGCAAGTGCTGGACCATTGAGCTGCACCATCTGCCCATTTATTTTTACTTTTTGAGACAGGGTCTCCTAAGGTACGCAGACTGCCTCTAGTCTCGAACTTGCAATCCTCTTCCCTCTGCCTCCCGAGCCACTGGGATTATAGGCATGCGCCACCGCGCCTAGCTAGGATTTTTTTGTTTTCTTGATATAGAGGTGCAATCTACACTGAAGGCTGTGTTATTTGATCTTCATCAGTAAATGTTTCAAATCCTCTTCACTTTCAGCATGTAGTATTTTGTCATCTGCATAAGGCAGGTTCTTAAGGAGTCTTTCTCCAAGCCTGATGCCACACTCTTCATAAAGTCCAGCTTCTCGAATTATTTGTTCATCATAGTTATTGAAGAGGTATAGTGAAAGGATACAGCCCTGATGCAAGCCTTTCTTGACATTAAGACAGACATTATTTCTTTATTCCGTTTGACTGTCTGCCTCCTGGTTCATGTATAGATTTCTCATGGGGAAACAGGAAGGTATAGACTACTTTCAGATAGCTTCCTTAGACAGTTGCAATTAGTCTTCACCTTCCTTCTTCTGTATTTATCCAATTATCATTAATTACATACACATCAAATCTTGTCTGGATTAATATATTTTTGTTTGTATTTTGCAGTATGAGAGGCTTTAAACTAGTGCCTCATGCATGTTTTACTAGCGCTTTACCATTGAGCAGAAACCCCCTCCTAATTTTTTGCCTTTTATTGTGTGATAGGGTCTTATTAAGTTACACTGGTTGTTTCTGGCCTCAAACTTTTGATCCTCCAGTCTCTGTCTCCCAAGTCCTG
The DNA here is from genome assembly GCA_007922755.1 of Pedetes capensis. Classification (NCBI taxonomy): domain Eukaryota; kingdom Metazoa; phylum Chordata; class Mammalia; order Rodentia; family Pedetidae; genus Pedetes; species Pedetes capensis. The sequence goes on along the minus strand of VMDO01021879.1, from coordinate 31,510 downwards.
GGACTTCAGGTGTGTGCTATTGTGGCAGTCTCAGTAAAATAATCTTGATATACAATCTAAATGAATAAGTCTAATAAGTAAATCAAATTAAGTTACTTTCCTCAAAATCCTCTAAATTTTTCTATTTTATCTTAAAGAATCAACAAGTCTTTACACTAAAGCAAAAGGCAACACATGATCTGATCCTACTCACTCCTTCTAAGACGCTACCACATTGCTCTCTCATTTAGCTACACTAAACTTCTTATTATCTTGCTTTTACAGATTGCATCACTTCTTATTTTCTCTGCAATGTTCTTCTTGTTGATGTTGGTTCAAATATTGCTACATGTATCATTTTAATAATCCTTAAATTTGTACTTAAATATTATTTTGCCAGGGCTTTCCCTGCGCCACAGTATAAAAGAGAGTCTCACCTAGAACTGGCTACATAATTTACAAATTCTGACAGAAAATGAAAACACATGGTCCCTTGATTAAAAAAAACAAAAATTTTCGAGACAATATAAATGCATTATTTATATACTCCTCAAAATTATTATATTTAAATCTAATCTCCTGTGTAGCCTTATTAGAATTTGGGCCTTTGGGATTGAATAGACAGACTATAAGGGCAAAATCCTCAAACAATTTGTGCTCTCTGGGAGTGCAAGGTGAGCTCCATTACCTCTTCTATCATGTGGGATCACAGGTAAAAGGCACTATGTGAATGAGGAGGCTGGCCCTCACTGGACACCAAATCTTCCAGTGACATGATCTTGAGCTTCCTACCCTCTAGAACTGTGAAGTATAAATGTCTGTTGTTTATAAGCCATCTGGATTACGGTACAGTTGTCTCTTCATATAAGTGGGCTCTGTACCCACAGACTTATCCAATTAAGGATTCAAAACTCTCAAAACCAAAATTACATCTCTGCTGAACATGTACAGAATTTTCTTTCTATCTATGTCATATTTATTATGGGAGAAGGACCTGGAAATCCACTCCCAAAGCAATCCTAAAACAATCAGCCATTGAAAACCCTATGAGGGTCACTATGAATCACACTCAACTCAATAGCACCTAACAACAAAAACAACATGTTATATTTATTAGGTAATGTAAGCAATCTAGAGATGAACTAATGTATATGAGAGGATGTACATAGATTATATGCAAATATTATTCTATTTTATATTAGGAACTTGAGCATATATAGATTTTGAGGTCTATAGGTATCCTGGAACTAATCTCAAGTGTATTCTGAAATATAACTGTACTTTGCTATAGCAACCCAGAAAGGATAGAGAGACAATGAAAGGAGACCATTAAATCATCCACAGGAGCCTCTTGAATGCTGGACTTTGTGTGACTCTACACATCAAAACTCTGTGAAGCTCTCCATGGTCTTACCTACACCTATTATTTTCATTTTCTATGTATTTATCTTCTTTTAGTCACTTTTGAATCACATAAAAAAAGGCATATCATATATGTGTATACAAGGGAGGACTCTTGCCCTATAATTATACATGGTATTGTATACTGGTAATTTGCCAAGACAGAAAATGTGAGGTTGCCTTACCAGGGAAGAACAGCAAAGAAGAAAGAAAGAATGAAAAGAAGAAAGAAAGAGAAAAAGAGAAAGAAAGAGAAGAGAAGAAAAGAGAGAAAGAGAGAAGAAAGGAAAAGTAGCAATACTGTGCCTTTTGGTATCTGAACGCAATTAGTTTCAGAATTCCTAAGAAAAACAAAATATGAGAAGACTCAAAATGGCATAGTACTTGCATTTAACATATGTATATCCTTCTGTATATGTTAGGTCATTAGTTATAATACCTGGTACAATGTAAAGGCTACTTAAGTAGTTGCATATCATTGTTTTTAAATTTGTCTTATTGTTTAGTTGTATTTTTTCAGTACTTTCCATCCATGATTAATTCAGTCTATGAATCAGAACCTACAGATATGGAGAATCAATTGCAAAAGATGATGGGTAATGTTGTGTGTTTTAGGGTTGTATCCCAAAAAATGTTTCCCATACATATGTCATGGAGATATATTTGTCAGAACAAATCTACTCTTAGTTTGTACTCAGAAGGAGAAAACCGAAAATATCATCAGTTATCACATCTACATATATGTTCAATTTAAGTTAGTGTTGCCTACATTCTGAGGTCTGTCTGTCTTTTCACATTCTCTCATGTTTAATTATAATAGTGTTGTTATTGTTAGGTGCCATCGAGTAGGTGTCTGACTCATAGTGACCCTACATACAATAGGAGAATCACTATTGTCAGTGCTTCTCTGCAGTTCATAAGGTTTTTAATGACAGATTGATTTTTTTGGGGGGGAGTGGGTTGCCTGAGCCTTCTCCCAAACTTATAGCACCTGGTGTTCCCAGGCAGTCTCCCAACCAAGCGCTCAACAGGCCTGACCCTGCTTAGCTTCTGAGATCTGATGGGATGGGAAGCCACAGTGCTATGGCTGCAAGCAACTATAATATTAAGAACAAATAACACACTAAAATATAATAGTTAGGAAACCAACTAAACAAATGGGGCAATTAAATAAAACGGAAAGATATTTTATAACTGGTGATGAGATTATAGTTGTAATTATTGACATTTTCACCATACCATACATTTTATGTTGCTGTGGTTTAAAGTCTCATCTGATTCTTTCATTTATTTATTTATTTAATTATACTTACAGTTTGAACCTAAGCCCTTGTACATACTTTGTAAGAGCTCTACCACTGGGCTTCACCCTCAACTCATTTCCTATTTATTTTTTATTTTGCGTCAGGGTCTTGTTAAGATATGCAGGTTGCTTCTGGCCTCAAACTCGCAAACTTCCTGTCTCTGATTCTGGAATCCCTGGAATACAAACACACACCACTGTGCACAGCTGACACTTCCCTTCTTGAATGTAATGACTACTATCTTAATGTGCAAAATCCTAGGAAACACTCACTTTCATAAGAATTTGCACATATAGCAGGTTAAAATTTGAAACAATATTACAGTGATAGAATAGAAATTTGGTACTCTCTTAAGGCTGCTTTACATAATTAAAGCCAACTTTTACACAAAGCAAGAGTCCACTTTATGGTATTTATTATTAAGGAGCTTTATGAATGCTTGAATGTCAGAGTTCACTAAATTATGGGGCAATTTATTCTAATGTAGAGTCTTCCCAAGTTTTCATATATTAATTAATTTTTTAGACACACATTTTATTTGTATCAATAAGACAAAAATCAGTTAACATTTGAGATACTTTGTTGGCTGAGGTAACTTAAAAGTAAAGGCATTATAATGGTGATAACACTGTGTTGAGAATAAATTTTATTAAATTCTCTATAACAGAATGTAAAGAAATATTTTCAGTAGGATATCCAAAAATATGCTGTTGTTGTTGTTAGATGCTGTCCAGTCGAATCTGACTTGTAGCAAATGTAAGTACAACAAAACACAATCTAACACTGCATCATGCACATGATCTTTTTATGTTTGAGTCCATTGTTGCATTCATTATGTTTCCTCTCATTTTGAGTTGTTCCACATAAGCAAATTAAGATGCCAGGGGATTTCCTCTCTTCTTGTCATTAAGATTAACTCTACTTTGAGGAAGCAATCCTACCCTAGTAGTCTTTTGAATACCATCCAGCCTGGGGGGCTCATTTTCTGGCAGTATATTTAACAGTGCTCTGCTACTCACAGGATTTTTTAATTGTTTTGGGAGTGGGTTGCTGGGTCCTTTTCCTTAGTCTGCTTTAGTCTGGAAACTGAGCTGAAACCTGTCTACTATGGCTGGCCATGCTGGTGTCTGAAATACTGGTGGTATAGCTTTCAGCATAAGAGCATCATGCAAGTCCCCATGTAGGACAAGCTAAGAGTCTCATGGGAGATTCAAAAATATAGGAACATTTAAAGCAGTAAAAAGTCTTCTATTTGAGTGATGTGGATTTTGTGAAGTAGAAACTATTCTTAACCTTTAATCTATTAAGATTACCTTCATTTATCTAGTTTCCTATGGTCCCAATTTTACACAATGGAATTATCTAAATAGCCCCTAAAACAAAGTATGATGCTGTCAATTATTATTGATCTGAAAATGCTGAAGTTTTGAAAAAATATGGAGGGCAAATGGACAGAACTGAGAGAATCCTCGTGCAGGTGCTTTTATTACCCATGTTTGTTGGGTGAGAAATGCATGTTTTTCTTTGTTTTCCTAAGGGTTATATTCCTATAGCTATACCTTCTGGTATCAGCTCCCCTCAGATCTCAGAAGATAAACAGGGTCAATCCTAGTTAGCAGTTGAATGGGAGATTGCCTGGGAACACCAAGTGCTGTTGTCTTGGGAGAAGGACATGGCATCCCACTCCCAAAATCAATCAGCCATTGAAAACCCTATAAATACCAAAGAGACACTGACAATCATGCCAGGCATAGCACCTCACTGGGAAATGTTTCATCTGCTGTACATAGGATCACTACCAGTCGGACCTGACCTGATGGCACCTAATAACAACAAGAATTATATGGGCATTAATGTGGGTCACTGGGTTTTCAATGGCTTTATCTGAGGCTTTGTAGGCATGGCTCCAATCACTTGGATGACACGCACTGGATATGGAGATATTGATGCCAAAGGCAGTTTATATTACCATCTATATGAGCAAGAAGCTCAGAACTGTACAAATGTATGTTAGTGCTTGTACATAGAGAAGCTCTTCAGGGTCCTCCAGAAGTCAGAAAAGTATATTCAACAGAGAGTCAGACATTATATTCCCCTAATACAGAGAAAACAAATACTATCCAATTTATATACATACACACACATGTAGCATGCATATGACTCTATCTATCTATCTATCTATCTATCTATCTATCTATCTATCTATGTGTCTATCTATCTATCCACCTTATTTTATGCTGTTATTAAAAAAATATCAGAGACTAGCTGGATGCAGTGGTGTGCCCCTGTAATTCCAGTGACTCATGAGGCTGAGGCAGAACTATCATGAGTTTGAGGCCGCGGCAGCCTGAACAATTTAAACAAAAATGAAAAATGTAAAAGGAGCTGAGGGTGCAGCTTAGTAGTTCAGCACATTCATAGCATGAGTGAGACCCTGGGTTCAAACTCCTATACTGTAGAAAAATGCAATACCAGAGACTGGGTATTTGTTATGATTTTTTATTATTTTTTGTTAGTGTACAAATTAATGTGTTTCATTATGACCTTTCCATACATGCATATCACTCACTGTACGTTGCTCATGTCCACCAGCCACCATTGTCCTCTCATCCCTGTCCCTGTTGAGGTCATTTCTCCCAACAAACAGACAATTGGTAATTTAAAAAAGAAAACACAAATCTATTTCTCAAGTTCTGGGTCTAAGAGCAAAGTACCAGCAGGTTCAATTCATCAGTAGCATAAGTTGCCTCATGTGACCTTCAAATAGAGGACTCTTGTCTAGTGAGGTCTGCATCCTCTAAAAGGAAGGAAATCTCTGCCATTCCATGAAAGAAAGAAGAAAGACAAGAGAACCTAATGGTGTGTAAAGCCTCCTTTATTGTGGCCCAAATCCCATTTACAAGAAGAGGAGCCCTCATGACCTAGTCACCTCTTAAAGGGCCCCCCTCTAAGTGCTATCTCATTGACAACATTTGAACACTGGAGGGGATGTAGTCCAGCTACAGCAACATAGAAACAACAAATCAGCAGATGACTTGGATAGCTGGACTAAGAAAGCAATTTAATCCTCTGCTATTTTATTATTGTTTGGATAGATCTAGCTATGATATCACTGTGTATTGTAGGACATGGTAAATCTTTATTCTTATCACATGCTGATTTGCATGGGGACAATGACCAATAGAAGAGTACAGGATTTTAAAAGTTTTATGACCCCAAAGATTTTTGTCAGTTTTCTAATCAACTCTTCCAAGGTCATAATTATTCAGAAAATTGAGAACTGTATTACCTAAGGAATTGATACAGATCACATAGTCTAGTCACTTTAATACTAAAAGGTTTAACTTCCTATGAAATTAGAAATTCTCACAAAGACTAAAACCAACAGAAGAGACGCATTTGTGCTAAATTAATAAAAATGCCCCACAACTATGATCTGTAAGATGGAGTCTAATGGGAATTAAATGTTACTTTAAACTCTATTGCAATACTCACAGCTTCTGAATTTTTAAAGTTGAAACAAAACCTAGCCTAAAACTTTAATATGAATGTCAGTAAAAGACATTGAAAATCTTTTATAAAAATGCATACTTTCAGGTTTCTGTATAAAGTTGAAGCTTTAAATACAATGAATTTCAGCTCATTTACTATTAAAATATTACTCCCATCTGAATTATAAAGGAGATGCCACTATCTTTTACATTAAGACATCATTACTCCTTAAAACCAATATTGTTCCATGATGAACTATCCCAGTAATTGTGTTATAAGGAGTCTTGATAATGCAAAACATAATTTAAGATATTTTCATTTTATGTTTATTTTCTGATTGCCTATTACTTTCAGGCAACACTCCAAATGCTGCAACTATGACACTAGAATGAATAAATTGTATTCCCTTGGAACATAAAGAAAACTGGGGCCAGGCATGGTGACACAGGCTGGTAATCCCAGCAACTCAGGAGGCTGAGGCAGGAGGATTGCAAGTTTGAGTCCAGAGGCAGGCTGGGTAACTTAGTGAGACCCTGTCTCAAAAGAAAAAGTAAAAAAAAAAGGATGGGGGTGCAGCTCAGTGGTAGAGTACTTGCAAAGCATGAGTGAAGCCCTGGTTTCAAAAAAAGAAAAAGGAAAACGGGGAAAGTTGATTATGCATACAGATTAGGACCTCACCGGCAAAAAACATCAACAAGCATACAGGCAATGATCCCCTGTTTCTTGGATATGAGAGAGGTTGTGCATGTGGCATTTGTTGCTCTGGGTCAAACAGCCAACTACAATTTTCACTATCTGGAGGTTTTGATAAGGTTGCCTCATGACTTGTAGAAAAACTGCCCACGGTTGTGACAAACAGGTTCTTCCACCATGAAAATCCACCTGACCACATCATGCTGAGCATTCAGCAGGCTTTTTTTACCAAAACTTTTATGTCCCACAGTCCCTATTCACCTAATCATTCCCCATGTGACTTTTCTGTTTTCCCAGAAGAAAAAAGTCCTCAAACAGAAATATTTTGTCAATGTGAAGGAGGTGGAAAACAAAAACTACAAAAGCAGTCTTAAAAAGGCATCAAAATCAACGGGAATTCAAAACCTGTTTTGAACAGTAGAACACATGTCTCAAGGGGTGTGTTGCAGCAAACAGCACTTTGAAAGTGACTGAAGTCTGAACATGCAAACATTTTTGTGTGATTACAGGCTTACTTATCGATTGTCATAGAGTCAATTTACCCTTCCTAGTGCGTGTTCTTTTAATTTTGCAAGAGGCATACAAATCGTGGATCTCTCAGAAGTATTAAGAATTTCTCCAAAGTTCCATTTTGCCTTTTGTAGACAACCACTTCTGCCATCCACATGCTTCCCTAGTAGCTTTAGGCTTTCATTTTGTAGGGAAAAATGTCTAGGGAGGCAGCTTGGGGAGACATCAATCTTTCTTACAATGGAGTCATTCTCCTCCTGGATATCTGTCCCACCTATAAAACTTTTTTACTTTCCTTCCTCTCCATGTTTGCTGTTCCTGCCTGGTGACAGTCCACATGTCTGTAGAGTGTTGCTTGCTTCAAACTTCTTTTGCATTCGTGGCTCCCAGGTACTCATATTCCAAGGACAGCAATGTGTTAACAAATTTTAGCTTCACTCTTATCTGGAGTGCCCTGCATTCCTTCAGCTGCTGCTTTGGCATAGTATATCCAAGTGCTTCAGGTCAGTGGCTCTTTGATGGCATTCAATTTTCCACAGAGTTCACTGCTTGATTGTGGAGTGGTTCCAAATCTCTGATGAATTTAAACAATTTTATGTTTTTCTCTTTCTGGAAAGACCACATCAATTTTATTCCCATCTTCTTATATTTCTCTATACTCTATATGTAAAGAGAATTCCCTAGTTGATTTGAATTTTCACATATCAGTTCAATTTTCTGAGCTTTTCAGTGATCAGATCCATTCTTTAAATGATTTATCAAGTTAGCTTTCCCTAATTTTTCTTCCAAACATAGTACCTCACATTTTATTTAAATTAAACCTATGTAGTATAGTAGAAAACCTACCTATTATATATTTATCTACAAATACGCAATCATCACCAAACATCATTAGAGTGACAATATATGATGTCCTCAAATATAATGTAAAAAAATGAATCATTTTTAACCCAGAAATTTATTTAGTAACAGTATAACAAATGATTAATAAAATACTCTTTGTTGGAAAGCAATGATCTTGCCTGGCATGGTGGCACACTTCTGTAATCCCAGTGATTCAGGAAGCAGAGACAGGAGGATCTCAAATTCGAGAATGGAGGCAGTCTGTGTAACTTAATGAGACCTGTCTCAATAAGTAAAAAATGGGCTAGGGGTGTATCTCATTGGTATAGCTCTTGCAAAGCATGCAAGCCAGAGGCCCTGGGTTCTGAAGAAAAAACAAAAGAAAAGAAAGAGAAGAAAAGAAGAAGAAGAAGGAGGAGGAGGAGGAGGAGGAGACGAGAAAGCAATGTTCTTTTAAAAAATACCTGACCTTTGAGTAGTTTATTAAACTTTTAAACTTTGCAAACTTTGAAAATTTGTGTAATAATAAATATGTTAATGTTCTACAGATTTGATTAAATAGTTCATATGGAATTTTTGCATGTAATTTACACCTCAAATTCCTACTGTATAGTTATTATTTTAATTGTCATGATTACTATTGATTTTATTTTTGAAGGATAATATTAATTTGTGTATATGCATATGTGTGCATGTGCATGCACTAGAGATTGGACCTTATGCATGCTAACCCATGCACTGTACCACTGAGCTATATTGTACAACACTCAGTATGGACCATTTTTATTTGGTATTATTCAAGGAATATATCACTGAGCACAAATATATTGGATTAAATTTCATTGGATCCTAGCAATGTAAAATCCTGTATTATATGCATGTTCCAACTTAAGAATAGCTATTTAAAAATACTTAGGTTGAATATATATGCAAAAGAAATCTAAGAAAAAAAGAATATTATGAACTGACAAAAATAAATAACCAAGGATAAATTCAATTTTGTTAATCTAGATTCCAAATCATTTTTGTTACCACCAATGGACTGAATTCTGCCCCTTTATTTATGTATTAAAGATTTAGTGATCAATATGACTACATTTGGAAATAGGGCCCTGAAAAGGTGATAAAGTTTAAATATGGTCATAGAGTAATGGTCTAATCTAATAGGGTTTGCCCTTTCTGCCCTGAGAGAGCACAAGGAAAGGAAGGCTTTCTATAAACTACTAAGAGCTCACCCCCCAAGAAGCAACTCAGCTGAGACCTTGAACTTCCTGGCCTCTAGAACTATTATTAATGAGAAATAAATTTATGATGATTAACTGCCCAATTATTTTGTCATGGGAGCCTGACAGGCTAATATAGTTCCCATAAGATAGATATCTAAGTCAAAGAAAATTACTAAAATTTAATGTAATATATGCAACTTTGTATTTTATACCTGCAGGAAAGTTGCATATTAAATAAAAATAAGGAACTTATAAAACATTGTGATATTTTACTATTGGATGTTTTGAAGAGACATCAAATGTGTTATGATGAACTTTCTGTTGGTTTCTTCCTGGGGTTTCTTTCTCTCTGTGTTGTGATTGGAAGCAAGAGGTCGGTGCTCTGATACTGCACGTGGTGGCAAGGCTGTGGCCAGAGAACAGAGCATCACACACAGGATAGAAGGACAGAATTTATTCACAAAGGAGGGGAAAGGTGGAGGGTTAGGGAGGCAGGAAAGGGGAGTTGGAGAAGGGAAGTGCTCAGATGCTATCTCTGACACTGGGGCAAAGCCTCCTGGGTGTCCTTGCTCTTACAGTTCACAGGTTTTGCCACTTCGGGGACCCTGTACTTGACTGCCAGAGTCTTGCCTGGTGAAGCTGTAGGTCCATGTAGGACATCCAGAGTTGTAGATGTTGGGGCTGGATAGAAGTGGCAGGCAGGTTGAAGTGTGATGAAGCCAGATCAGAGGAAGCCTAAAGGCTAGGCTAGGAAGACAAGTAAATGGCCCTTGGGCCCTTAAGGAACCACAAGAATGCTGTGAGCTTCTCTTGGGTGGTGTTCATAATGGCCACTGAACTCTGAGCTCTGGAGTTTATGTGGCCTGATAGCCAGCCAATCAGGGGAACAGGGTTGGATCAGAAGTGACCAACCAGGCACAAGGCTAGCTTCAGATTGTATCATACCTTGGGTGCCATTTTGGCCCACTCCATGGGAGGGGGGAAGAGTGAGATACCTGGATGTATGGCAAAGGTGACCCGTTGCTATCTTGCCCCATAGGATTCTAAGTGGGCTAGATGAGCTCCTGGGACTGGCCATATTTGGGGTACTCTCTATCCCCCTGGTAATCCCACTAACTTTCCTTTGTATGAGATTTCTCATGATAATATTCAGTAAATTTTCCAGATATATTGCAATGGGTTAAGAGTTAGCATTTTCAAGTACTTACATTTAAACTTAGCTTGATTGAAAATTTCTATAATACACACATAGATCAAAATATACTATACTCCAAAAATTCAACTTTTTTTGAAAATTAAACAAAATACAAATGCAAAATGAGTCAGAAGATCTGTTGATCCTTTAAAATTAAAGTCTGTAGAATCACTTTTCATTGAGAGCCAATTGTATATGTGAAATTATAAATATTAAAACAAATATTAAAATGTGAAAATTTAAATTAATTATTTATCTAAGTGAAAATATTCATTAGCAGGATTGTTTGTTCAATAATTAGTTTGAGGTTAAACACTACTATTATAATAAATCATTTATTAATTATTAATAAACTCATCAGGCATTAGTAATTGCAAATTTTAAATGTCTTCATTCTATAAAAGCAATGTTCAGAATTATCAGAGAAAAATATAGCTTAATGAATTATTATAAAAAATTAATAAATTATAATTTTTAGTCATTAAAACATATACTGTTTTGGGATATTTTTCCCAGAACATAGAAAATAGTGGATTTTTAATTAGTTTTTTAAATAATCAGAGGTTACATGAAATACTCACATTACTCCCAAAAGATTCTGATTAATGAGGATTCTTCTGTAAAGTATTATTCATAAAATGCAGAGAAAAAAGACAACTAAAAGTAAATTTATAGAATTTTGCTAAACATAGACTAATCGGAAATTATATTGAGATTCTACTTCAATGAAAGTTTAAACAATGCATTATAACCTTTAATAAAGGTTAAAAGTCTTCAAGTTTTCGTTGGAGCATTTCTGGAAGTGTTGTTCTTACTATAATGTACAAGCAGACAATCTATCTGAATATTAAATTAGAAGTTTTCTTTTGAAACTTATTATGCATGTAGAAAAATGTAAATATTTAGTGAAACATGGTAATTAATTTTTGTGATGATTTAATGAGAGCAATTTGAAGAAAATTAATGAAATTTCAAGTTGCTCATATTCACTGTTATTTCAATATGTTATTCCTTTAATTACTTATTTTGATATTAATGATTATATTCACTTGGACAAATACAAAAAAAATGGTTGAAGTCAAAGACATTGTACATCATACTCATACATGAGTCTAATAAAATTCTATGTATTTTAAAATTTAAATTTCATTATATTTTTCTAAGTATAATATCTCTAGGTAGAGAATTTCATGTCTCATGAAATAAAGTGATTGAGAAGTAGTATTAAAACAGTGATTATATACATTTAACTATGATGTTGTCTGTATGTGAAAAAATATAGATCAATGATATGCTTATACTAAAATTTAGCAATAAAAATAACAAGAAAGATTGGAAAATTATGATAAATGGAAACAAAAATATATCAAAATGTTTGAGATGCAGTAAAATCAATTCTCAGAGGAAAATTTACAGCTATAATTACCTTTATTGAAAAGAAGTAAAGGTCCCAAAATAGTGTCCAACATTTCTACTTAAGGAAAATAGAAGAGAATACAAAAGTATAGCCAAAATTAGTAGAAATAATGAATTAGTGCACATTAAAATAAAATTAGAGGAAACAAATCATAGATAAATAATAGGAAAAATAATTAAACCAAAAATTAGTCCTTTAATATTAGGAGAAGTTCAGTATTTTACATTAGTTGGCTGAGAACAAATAAATAATAAAAACGTTAATGAAATAGTACGGTTAGTTAGATACAAAAACATTGTCCCAGATGAAATAGACAGAACCTTAGATATGCAGGAAAACAAATATAAAGTACTGAAATTGATTCAAGTAGAAATAGAAAATATGAGTAGACCAACAATACATAAAGAAATTGGGCTAATAAGGCTCAGATAGCATTATTGATGCATTCTACCGAATATTTAAACAGTAATGAGCACAAATTCTTCACAAACCCTTTCAAGTAATGGAAGTGTAGAGAGCATGTTACACTCAATTTATCTATGAACTCATTATTACCCTGACATCAAAACCATACTAAAATAGATATTATACTAAAATGATAAAGTGGTCATAATCAAATTAAACACATTACACCATAAAATATGTCCTCAAGAAAAAGAGAAAGAATTCAGTGGGAAATATATTGAGAAATCATCAGTTTGGTAGCTATCTAGTATCTATAATATTTAAAAGACTTTTAAACTCAATAATAAAAAGACAAATAACCAGCATAAAATAGACAAAACATTCAAATGAACTTTTATCTAAAGAATATATTAAAGTAGCCAATAAGTTCATGAGAAAATATTAAATATAACTTATCTTAGGTTAATCCAAATCAAAATTAGAAAAAAGTTACTAGGTTTCAAAAAGTAGGATGTACAATAATGTGTTAGACAAGTTGTAGAAAATTACAATCCTCATATATGGACTGAGGGTTTTAAAGTGATTCCAATTAACTGATGAATGTATAAATAAAATGTATGCCCCCACAATAATATAAATATTATTTCAATATAAAAATGTTAAATACATTACACAACATTGCATGTTTTGGAAGACATTATGCTAAATTAAATAAACAAGGTACACATAACAAGTGTTTGTCTTGATGGCAGGCCTTCCTTAAGAAGAAAACAATACTCTAGGTGTAGTTCAATATGATTGTTTTCTGTGTCTTTGTTGGGATCCCCAAGGGGATAGTTGTTGTTGTTAGGTGCCCTTGAGTCAGTATCCAACTCATAGTGACCCTGCATATAAGAGGCAAAACTCTATTGTCAGTGCTTCTCTGCTCTTCATAGGATTTTCAATGGCAGATTGATTTTTGGGAGTGGGTTGCTGGGTCCATCTCTCAAGCCTACAGCACTTGGTGTTCCTAGGTGGTCTCCCATCCAAGTACCAACCAGGCCCAACCATGCTTAGCTTCCAAGATCTGATGGGATTGGATGCCATCTCCTCTAAGATGAGTGACCCTTACCCAACATCCAGGTTACTTGCTCCCATTGAATCCTATGGGGCAAGATGGCAACTGGGCAACTTTGCCCTACTTCACTCCACCCCCCTCCCATTAAGTAGGCCAAGATGGCACCTGAGGCGCCCCCCTCTGGTGCCCAATTGGTCACTTTTGATCCAACCTTGTCCCCTAATTTGCTGGCTATCAGAATATATAAACTCCAGAGTTCAGAGCTCAATAGCCTTTCTGAACACCATCTAAAAGAAGCTCACCAAATCCTTGTGGTTCCTTAAGAGCCCAAGGCCCATTTACTGGCCTACCTAACCTAGTCTTCAGCCTTCCTCTGACCAGCCTTCACCTTGCTTCTACCTGCCTGCCACCTCTACCCAACCCTGACCTCTACAATGCCAGATATCCTGCACAGACCAACAGCTTTGAGAGGCAAGACTCCTAGAGGCAAGCCTTCAAGAGTCAAGCACAGGGCCTCCAAAGTGGCCTGTGGGCTGGAAGAGCAATGATAACTGGGAGTCTCTGCCCCAGTGGCAGAGAGAGCAGCTGAGCACTTCTCCTCTCCAACTCCCCTTTCCCCTCTCCCTAATCCTTAGTCCCTTTCCCTCTCTTTTGAGAGTAAACCCTTATTCTTTTATTCTGTGCATGACACTCTGTTCTCTGGCCACAGCCTCACCACCCGATGCGCTGTAGGGGCACCCACCTCACTTCCATCCACAAAGCAGAGAGAAAGAGACAGAAACCCCAGTAAGAACCTGACAGATAGTGCCAAGGCTTGGATGAAAGAGAGAACCTCTAGGACATCCAACTACATCTAAACTTTGAGTGGCTGTAGCAGAAGGCGAGTGAGGCCTATAGCCATCCAGGATCACCACCAGGAGCAACTTGGGAGGTTGTAGCGGAAGGCAGGTTGGCCTGCAAACATCCCAAGCCATCTGCCTGTGAGACCTTCCAGTTTTGTCTGCTCCCTTTCCCTATATGTTTCCTTTAGTTTAAGCTAAGCATGCTGGTCATTGCGACTAACCTTCCAGTACTTTCTTAAAGGCATTCCTATTGTGTTCTTGTTTTGTTCCCTGTCTTTTACATCTTTATCTGTTTAAAGCAGGCCTGAGTTGGGGTCTCTAAGTCTGAGGTCTCACTCACGCTGTGCACTAGGGCATCCTTTCCCTTTTTTGTAAAGTTCCAGGTTGAGGCTAGATGGAACCACCATCCAAGAATAAAGTCTGTATAGTTCCTTGATAGTCTAGTGGATAAGATTTGGCAGGCTAACTGTCCAGACCCTGGGTTCAATTCCTGGTAAGAAAGCCAGAGTATTTTTCCTTGTCCAAGGCCTGTCCTTAGGGTGGATTTTTTAGGCAAGTCTGAGGAAGGTAATAGGCCACCTCGGAGGGCAGAGACACCTGAATAAAAGGTCCCACATTACTTATCTGCTAAGACCTCAGAGACTGCAGTGCAGCGCTCTACCCACTGAGCTAAATCCCAGCCCACCCAGGCAATAGGACCCATCCAAATTGGCTAGCCAGAGATCAAACCCTGGGGAGAAAGTCTAAGGTTTATGAGTATCAGATTATAGTTTTGGCTTCTGAGAAAGATATAAGATAGATCTTAAGTTAGCCTCACAGGCAATCAATTTATAGGGCTGTGGATATATTGAAATAAGATTGCTAAATTAATTCAAAGCCACAGGAAACAAAAGTAGCAAGGATGGAGATATTAGTCTCCAACTCATCACGGGCCATTTTAAGGAGGCAGGGCAAGGGAAGAAAATTCCTAAAGAAGATACAAATTATAGATTCAGCTGTTACCCCAGAAAAGTTAAGATCAATTGAGTTCTGGAGGGAATTATATCAAAGGGTATATCCCCAATTAAATCTAGACAATAGTATTATGCCCAACTTTATTCATAAAGTACAAATAATTGAGAATCTACTGGCAAGGGCAGAAAGGGGATGATTAAAGACCTAAAAAGTGGCTAACAGCAAGCCATCAATGGTTTTTGCCATTGACAATGGGCAAAACCCAAATTGGGAGGGGCTTTCTGGAGGAGTCAAATCCTGAGGGGAGGGGCTTCTTTGGAACCCAGACCCCAACAGAGTAGACCTCCACCGGAAGCCTGACCTGGATGGAACCTCCCCCGGATGTCTGCCTTGGGGTGGGGCTTCTGCCAGAAGGGAACCATCATGGGGTGGAACTTCTGCCAGAAGGAGGCCATCTTGGAGTAGCACTATACCCAGACTTGTGGCAGCTGTCATGGCACCCAGAGGCTAGGCCTTCAGCCCCCTCCAATGATGGATGGGCTAAAAAGCAGTGTGAACTAAGGGACAAGTACCAAATATGTTCCATTAATGTGGTCCGAACACCTGGAAGGACCATGCCATGGTACCCTTACAGCAGCCAAGAGTTAAAGGACTTAAAGACCTCCATCCAAGATGACAGGCCTCATGCCCCCTGGACCAGATCTATCATCAATTCACTTAGCCTGAAACTTAACATCCCAGCTGACTGGTTGGACATTGACAGAGCCATTCTCCCTGGTCCAGACTTGACCTGGGGAGCAATGTGTAAGGATGAGTGGTAGATCAGGGCAGAAAAAAATATCAGGCAATGGATCCATGTGGGGATTGACTACCTCCTTGGAGAAGGTCTCTTATATGGCCTGGGCCTACAACAGGCCAATGCCTGCCCATTTATTTTGATCAGGTGGGGACATGTGCCTTGAGGGCATGGGACCACATCCCAACAGGTAATGACACCCAGTTGGTTTAGCTAAGACAACTAGCCAAGGAATCCTTTCCTGCCTACATAAACAGGGTCACTAAGTATATAGATAGAAAGGTCATACCCCCTGGGTTAAAGGTAGAAATGATTAAGAACATGGTTTGGGAGGGCATGACCCCTGAGAATAAGAGATCTTACTAAGGGATGAAAGATAGATCTACCAATGACTGGGTCATAGCCACCCAGGAAATAGGTACCACCAGTCACAAGGCTTCAGTCATGGCTATGTCATTAGCCGACACCATAAAAATTAACAAGGAAAGGACCCAAAATATAGCCTTACAAGTCTTTACCTCCTCCACTGTCCCTAAAAGGGGATGCTTCAAGTGTAAACAACCAGGTAATTTAGTGAGACCCTGTCTCAAAAAGTTTAAAAAAATGGGCTGGAGGTTCAGCTCAGTTGTCCAGCACTTACAAAGCATTCGAGTACCAGGCACAGGCACTGGTTCAACCCTCAGTACCGCAAAACAAACAAACAAACAAACAAACAAACAAAACCATAAGGTATGGTTAAAGTCATGTCCTAGGTATGGTGCAATTGTGCACGTTTCTTCAGGTTTAAGAAAGGGAAACTTCATTGTATTTAAATTAATTTTGATTGATAAATTTTATTAGGGCTTTCTGCTTAGGATAAAACTCTTCTAAATTTCTCATTGACTTATGATTCAAATTTTTCATGTCTAAAAGTGGTAGTTCTAATTCTGAAATGCTCTCTAAGCTGTAATTACACTAGTATTATTTGTATAGCGTCAAAAATCAATGTTAACCATACTTATTCAAATATCTATTTAGTGTTCATATCCTCTACAATGCCATATTTGCCTTTCTAATTATATACAATTATAATTGGCTCAGGAACCAGTTGTTGACCTGGCTCTGTGGTAAGGCTCTTGGCTGGAATAGCCTGCAGTGTAGGTAAAATATATCACAAGATTCACCAGCATAACTTCATACACAGTAAGTACAGCAGTAATTTTTTTCTCAAATAAAAAGTACTTACTGGTTAAAGACAATAGAAATTTTATTACTTAACATCATTAGAATTCCAGTAACTGAGGGGTAAAAGTGAATTGGAGCAATCTGCCCATTTCATCATAATGCAGTTTGCAAACAAAATATAATCTTTTCACATGGAATAGAAATCTGACCTCAGTTGTCCATACATACCTGAAATGTGCTGTTCTAGCTGCACCAAAAGGAATATGTGCTTCGATCAATTATTGCACTTAGTTTGCTCTTACTGACCAAGTAAAGACATATTAAAACCAGTGCAAAATACTCAATTAGTTGTAAAGTCTTTGAAAGTTATGACAATCAGCTTTACAGATTAGGTCCTTGCATAAAGACTCTCTAGGGATGCTGGGATACTAAGTCATTAATATGCCAAAAATGTTTATTCTGTCAATTTTATATCTGAGTTTATTTTTCATAAAAAATGTTTTCATCAACAATCATCTAGCAGAAATATCCCTATCAGAATATGAAATGATTCAAACATATGCACCAACTGAAGAATATGATTTTAGTTTGAAAATCATTTTCCTATAATTTTACTTTTAACTATAATGATAAGATGATTATGAAAGTTTATCACATCAAGATATATATTTACAGACTGGTGATGTAGTTTAGTGGTACAGAGCTTTACTAACATACAGAAGGCCCTGTCTTGATTCCCCAATATCACACACACAAGAAAGATATACCCTCCCCCCACATATTTCCTCCAGTTTCCTAGTAAAACATAAAAAGCTATTTAAAGATAAATGATCAGGTAATTAACTAGTCAGCCAGATTACTTATGTTTTGATATTTAGTCAGATAAAATTCTCCAGGTTGAATAATGATGGTAATATTCCACTCTGTCAGATGTATTTGACTCTGGAAAATCTGAAGTGTGTTGATTGTTAGTGGAAAAGAGCTTGATCTTACTTTTAACTCGCTGACTAGTCTCCTTTTATCTATTCTGCAGTGAATGCTGTGCTTGGTTGCAGATTGTTTTGCTGTAAGCATTCAAATAAAGTTTTTCAAATCCTATAATTTTAACTGCTATAGTTTGTCTCTTAGAGCATGCTTCTATGAAGCATGTCTCAGGAATGCAGTATCATATTTTATGTGCATGATGAGCAGACTAATGTTTTCTTCTCCACTCAGTCATCCTTAGCAAGGGAAGGACCATATCTTTCATGATTTCCACTGAGGGTTACAAAGTGCCTAGAACACAGGAGGAAATCAATAAATATTTGCTGAATGAATAAATTACAAATGACAAAACAGGAGAAGTTTGAGCTATAATTTAGCAGCAAATGTGTTTTACTTTATTATTAGTAGGGAAGATTGAAAATTATTAATAGTTAATGGAATTGTCATTCTGAGTTATTGGTGAAGGGACAGATCATTCATAATTTAATAATCATTATAATGGTATTTGAACACTACTATTTGTAGAAATATGAGAGCCTAGATCCTGAAACCATCTGTCTCATCTCTACTACAAATTTAGAAATGCTATAAGAAATGTTACTGTAAATATAAAATTTAAATAAGAAAGAAATATGGTAAACTCAGAGGCCAAATATTCAAATAATGGCAAAACAATTTTCTGTGATGAAAAATTTCTATCATGAAAAATGTTTATTGAGATTGATTATGCATTTAGTTTAAAACCAGTAAACTAAAAAGTCTTATAAATAAATTATAACTTTAAAAGAAATCTTTGAAATATGGTTTATGTCACATAAAGATACAAATAAAATTATTTTTAGCATTGATTAGCATATTTTAGCAATTGTCTCTACTGCAATATAAATGCCAAAGCTTTTGCACTGCGATATTCTTCTCCTCAAAGTAACATAGGTATAATTTCTGATATTACTTCCCCATGTACCCCACAATATATTTCATATTCACCTTGATGTCTATTACCCAAAATATAGTTGCACTGCATGGATACCCTATTCCATTAAGGGAAACATCATGATAGAAACTAAAAACAGGGTTTTAGGGTTGGACATCACATTTCATCATGTATGATTTTTGAATGTTGCCTAGATGGTAATGGGAACTCATTGTTTATGTCATAACCCTTGTAGAACAAAATACATGTTACAGCACCATGAATTCATGCTAATACTTCTAATTTAATTAAATATATTTACATTGCTGTTTTATAATAGGTACTTATCATACATTTCTTCTATTTTCCCTAACTTCCAGAAATAATGCTATGTAGTGAAATAAGAAAAAATTCTCAAGTAATAGTAATATTTCAAAGTCAAATATATAGATTTTCCCCTTTGAATAAAATAAGAAAACCAAGAACCCACAATAAAAAAATAGCCTTATCAGTGTCTTTGAAATAAACATTTTTCCCAATTCACATGTCAGTGTCATTTAATTATCAAACTAAAAAGAAAAATAATCTTGACTTTCCCATCATGAGATTTTGAGAAATATACAGCCTTCATCACATAATATTTCAACTGTGACAAAATAACAAAGAAAGAACAATCCAAATACCAGCTTTTGAAGACTGCTAGGAAGATTCATCCATTTTATTGTTATTAAATTCTCATACAGCACACTCCCATTAATACCATTCCCTCTCTGGATATATTGCCTTCTATTTTCTAATTTTGCATATAACTATACATAGATATTCTTTTGAGTGAGACGATGTGGTATTTGTCATTTTGAGTCTGCTTTATTTCACTTAAAAAATGATCTCCAGCAATGTATAAGCCTTCCTTTTTCTCCATGTCCTCACCAGAATTTGTTTTGTTTGTTTTACTGATGATGGCCATTCTGACTGGGGTGAGATGGGGCCGCAGTGTAGTTTAGGTTTGCATTGCTTGGATGGCTAAAGATGTTGAACATTTTTTACATGTTTAGTGGCTACTTGTATTTCTTCTTTTGAAAACCCTGTATTTATTTCAAATGCCTACTTATTGATTAGATTATTTGTTATTTAGTTCTAAATTTTGAATTCTTTATATACCCTAGATATTAATCTCCATTAGGTGTTTAAATAGCAAAGATCTTCTCTCATTCTGTGAACTCTCTTTTTGCTGGTTATTTCCTCTGCCATGCGGAAACATTTTAGTAGCATGGGGGCCCATTTGTCAATTTTTGCTCCTATTTCCTGGGCCATTGGAGTACCTTTAAGAAGTACTTGCTTGTCCCTATATGTTGAATGATTTTTCCTCCATTTTTTCCAGGGGTTTCAAAGTTTCCAGTTTCACCTTAAGCTCTTTCATCCATAATGAATTGAGTTTTGTACAGCATGAGGGATAGGGATGCACTTTCATTCTCTGTATGTGGATATCGAGTTTTCCCAGCACCATTTGATGAAAAGACTGTCCTTTTCTGATGCATATTTCTGGCTCCATTGTCAAAAATTAAGTGACTGTACCTGCATGCATTTATTTCTGAATCTGCTATTCTATTCCATAGATCTCCATGCCTGCATCTGTGTCAGTACCAAGTTGTTTTTCTTACTATGGCCCTGTAATATAATTGATGTCTGGTACCATGATGCCAATTACATTGGTCTTTCTGCTCAGGGTTGCTTTGGCTATTCAGTATCTTTTGCAATTCTATATTAGTTTTAGGGCTGCTTCTCTTTCCGTGAAGGATGTCATTGGAATTTTGAAGTGGATTGCCTCGAATCTGTAGATTGCTTTTGTAAAGCCATTCTCACAAAATTAATTCTGCCATTCCATGGGCAAGAGAGTCTTTCCATCTCCTACTGTATTCTTTCTATTTTTAGTGTTTTGAAGTTTATATTGTATAGGTGTTTAAATTCTTTGGTTTGATTACTTCTAGATTTTTTGAGGCTATTGTGAAAAAGATTGTAATTTTTTATTTATTTCTCATCATCCTATTCATTGTTTGTATACAGAAATGTTACTGATTTTTTATTTTTTTAAATGCTGCTACTTTGTTGAACTCTACAGCCATACCACCCTAGGATCTGACCAATTTAATCATATCTTGGGAGCTAAGCATAATCAGCCTGGTTAGTACTTGGATGGGAGACCACCTGGAAATTCAGGGTACTGTAGCTTTGGGAGAAGGATCCAGCAGTCCACTTCCCAAAATTGGCCATCTAAAACCCTATGAATAGCAGAGAACCCATTGACAATAGTGTTGGGCATGGCACCATTTCAGGTAGTATTTCATTCTGTTGTACATAGGGAAGCTATGTGTTGGATCCTACTTGAAGGCACCTAACACCAACAGCTTTGCTGAAAATACTTATGATATCTATGAGTTTTCTGGCGGGGTCTTTAGGTTCTTTTAAGTATAGCATCATGTCATCTGCACAGAGCAATAATTTTTCTTCTTTGTTCCTTACTAGTATCCCTTTTGGACTGGGATTTACCTCAGTTTGTAGAGCACTGCTCTGCAACCTCTGAGGTCCTGCCTTCAATTCCCAGCACCACAAAAATGGGAAAAGGATCTGGAAATCCACTCCCTAGAAAATCCTGAAACAATCAGCCATTGAAAACCTTATGAGGGTCACTAGGAGCCAGACATGAGCCAATGGTACCTAACAACAACAACAAAAAAAAAAACAACAGTATCCCTTTTATTTCTTTCCCTTACTGCTCTGGCTGGAACTTCAATCACTATATTGAATAACAATGAAGAAAGTGGGCATGCTTGTCAAATTCCTGATTTTAGGAGACATGCTTGCAGTTTTTCCCAATTTAGTGTAAGGTTGGCTATAGATTTGTTGCACATAGCCTTTGTAATATTGAGGAACACTCTTTCTATTCCCAGTTTCTTCGTGGATTTTGTCATGAAGTGATGTTGAATTTTGTCAAACACCTTTTCTGTATCTATTGAGATGATGATGTGGCTTCTTTCTCAATTTAATGCTACTTTACATTTATTGAATTGTGTGTGTTGAACCATTCTTGCATCTGTAAAGTGAAGTCTACCTGGTCATGGTGTATGATCTTTTTTTAATATGTTGCTGAATTCAATTTATAAGTATTTTACTGAGGATTTTTATATCTATCTTCATCAGAGAAACTGAATTATAATTTCCTTTTTTATCGTGTCTTTTCTGGTTTTGGTATTAAAGTGATACAGGCTTCACAGAATGAGTTTTGGAGTGCTCTTTCCTTTTGTATTTTATGGAATAGTTTGAGGAGGTTAGGTATTAATTCTTCTTTAAATCCTTGGTAGAATTTGGCTCTGGACCCATCAGGACTTGGGCTTTTTAGGAGGGAGGGTAATTATTACTGCTTCACATTCCTTTCTTGTTGTAGGTGTGTTTAAATTATTATCGTCTTGATTTTATTTTTGTAGATCATATGTGTTAAGCTATTTATCCATTTCTTCTATATTTACCTTTATTGGGGAGTATAAATTCTTGAAGTAATCCATGGTGATACTGTGTGATTCATTGGAATCTTCTATAATGATCCCGTTTTCACCCTTAATATTGTTCATTTGTATCTTCTCTCTCTCTTTTTGTGACTTTGACTAAGAATTTGTCAATCTTGTCTTTTCAATGTGCCAGCTTCTCATTTTGTCATTTCTTTGTACTTCTTAGTTTCTTTTTTGTAGCTTTCTACCTTGATCTTTTTTCTTTCTGTCTACTGCTTTAGGGTTGGACTTGTTTTTCTAATGCATCAAGGGTATCATTAAATTGATTATTCCACCTTTCTCTAATATTTTGATGTAAGCATTTATTGCTATAAATTTTCCTCATAAAACTGTCTTGGCTATATCCTAAATGATCTGATAGGTTGTATTTTCATTTTCATTTGATCCTAGGATTTTAAAATATTTTCTCCCTGTTTTCTTCAACGGCCTAGTGTTCATTCAAAAGTGTTGTTCAAACTCCATGAATTTGTAATGCTTTTGTAGTTACTCTTGCTAGTGATTTCTAGTTTTATTCAGATGAGATCTCATTGGATACAAGGGATGATTTTGATTTTCTTGTATTTTTGACACTTCTTTTGTGATGCAAAATATGATATATTTGGGAAAAAAGTTCCTCATGGTAGTGAGAAGAATGTGTATTCTCTCCCTGTTGAAAGAAATGTTCTGAACATGTCTGTTATTTCCATTTAGTCTATGGTGTTTTTTTAACTCTAAATTATCTTGTAGAATGTATGTTTGGATGATGTATCTGCTTATTATACTGGGGCATTGAAGTCATCCACTATTATTGTTATCAGGAACTATCAGTTCCTTTATGGCCAGTGGTATTTGATATATGAAATTAAGAGTGCCATAAATATTTAAAATCATTATATATTTTTGATTGATTGTTACCTTTATTACTATGTAATGACCTTCTTTGTCTTTTATGATTGACTTTGGGCAGAAGTTCTACTTTATCTACTATCATTTTACAACTCCTTTTCCTAATTCACAATTTGACTATTGTAATTTTGGAAATGTAGTCACAAGCAAATTGAATATGAGAGTTCAAGCTATAAAGAAAAGCTACAAAAAATTTTAGACAAATTCTAGTATTAATGTACCATAGAATTCAAATGATTCAACTTTTTAATAGTCAATTATGCCAGAAATTAGAATCAAATTTATGCCTAGGATCTTTGCATCTTTCTACTCATTTTAACCCAAAACCTTCAAGAAAAATGTTCTGAAAATCAATCTTGTGAAATACTATGACACATGGTTTTTCTTTCCAAGAAACTTTATAAATCCTGTCATTTCAGATAAAATCAACATAATTAACAAGATAAATAAAGTAATAAAGTCTAATTCACAGTACAGCATATAACTTAGAAACTACCAGTGAGTATATGGCAGAGAATACTATTCCAGTACAAAATTCTTTTTCCATGTATAACATAATTTTGAAAATCCACCAAAGAAAAATAGCTGCCCTCCGATGTGTCAGCTAATATTTTCTTAAATTTTCTATTTCTCCTAATCCATTTGGTCTATTTGTAAAATTTATTTCACTCATAATACTCACTGTGATTTCCAGTTTTGTCACAATGGGAATTTAACAGAAAGATGAAAATAGAGGTAGCTAGAAGAAGTCAAATTTTGTAAGATGAGGCAGATACAAATTGATGACAATTTTATATACAGAACTATGGCTTTCTTATTTAGCTCAAATTCCACTTAGAGATTACCATTCTGGATGACAACTACCATGCAGAGCAATACAGAGCAATGATTTTACCAAGCATGAGCTCCCTTCAACTTTCAAAGACAGATATTTCATACATTTTTGGAACACATCCATCCTGACAGTTTCAAATATATTAACTATGGGTCAGCATGCACATCAAGTACATGCAACTTAAGAGTATTTTGAGTGTTTGCCACAATACTGATCAGATAAGGCAAAAATCCTAGGCTGGAATCACTTTACAGAAAACCCAGATTTCAAACAGTCTCATGTCTAGTCCCACAACTTTTTATACATATTTCTATTTTTAGCTGAAACCTATTTTCTGCACATTATTTTATAACTTCTGTAATAAAAATGTATTACTTATTTCTGTCTTCAGAAGTTATGACCCATGCCCTGTTAGAATTTACAGACTAACTGATCTCTGAATCTGTTTACTGACATGCTTTTATGTTTTAATTATCATATTGAAGGATTGCATTTTTTAAAACCCTTTACTGTAGGCTAATTTGGTACTTCATCGTTGGACTTATTTTTCAAGAATGTTCTGTTAATTTTTATGTTTCTTCATTTGTTTAATTTGGTGTTTCCTACATATGAAAATATTATTTTTATACATAGGCTTACATTATTTTTCTATAGCTCCTATAAACCTTTATGTAATTATAAAATAAAATTATGATGATATCTGTCTTTACAAATAAAGTATTTTCTACAATTATCTACCATAGACTAGGAAATAAACAATCAGATCAAAATATTACATCTGTCAATTTGTTGTAGACAAATATGAGACAGCAGACAGTTTAAAACCAACACTTTTCTTATGTTTTGTTTATCAAGAAAACTTGTGATCATGACAGAATTTACCCTGCTATTTTCCACCAGAGGAAATATGATTGGCTGGTAGTTGTTGTTGTTAGGTGTCGTTGGGCCTGGTCTGACTCATAGAGACCCTATGTACAACAGAAGGAAACTCTCTGAAACTGCACCATGCCCAGCACTATTGTCAATATTTCTGTGCTATTCATAAGGTTTTCAGTGAAGGATTGTTTTGGGAGTGGATTGCCTGGTCCTTTTCCTTACCCTGCAGCACCTGGTATCCCTAGGTGGACTCCCATCCCAGGACTGACCAACAAACCCTGCTTAGCTTCCATGATTAAGCAGGATTAGATGCTAGGGTGCTATGGCTACAGATGGATGGCAGGTATGTTTAATTTACTTATGAATATTATTCTTTATTTTTAAAATATTGAGAGCTATTTTCACCAAATATCATTACTGACTTTTTAGAAATGAAGAAACTAGGACAACAAATCACTACTTTAATCTTATTAAACTACCAAACAAACCCAGGAGGGACCAATCCCTGCAGAAGAACATCATGTTTTGGCGAGTGGTGGGTCAATGAAGACAAGGAAGACCTTCAACAAGATGGATTCACACAGTATCTGCAACAATAAAGTAATAAAGTCTAATTCACAGTACAGCATATAGCTTAGAAACTACCAATAAGTATATGGCAGAGAATACTATTCCAGTACAAAACATAAATAATATGCTTAACATAAATATGCTTAAACATAAATAATTAAGTTTGTGTGTTTGGCTTAGAATTCTTCTGTTCTACATAGGGTCATTATGAGTTGGACCCGACTCGAGGGCACCTAATAACAAGTGAAGGTTCCAGAGTGTAACCTTGAGTCTTAAGGAGTTAGATTTACTTCCAATACCAAGGAGAAAACACTGAAAAATATAATTTTATCTCCATATAGACAAAAAGAGATCACTTTCATTTCAGCAATGCCCTTATTAATTTGAAAGGATCTGGCATTTAAATTCTGCTCTCACTCTAACTCGCTATGTATCACTAGACAAATATGTTATCATCATATTTTCATAATGCTCACATTTAGTAATAATAAACATTAGTTACATAATCTTCAACATGGAATTATAAACATACAAATAATTTAATGCCTGAAAATCTTCAAAGATAAAAAATAGAAATTAATCTTCATGATAAAAAGTACCAATATTCAATACAATTCAATCAAATGTCATGTAAAGGAGAAGGTATAAGTTAGTTTGAAAAGTGTTACCTAGGAATTTTCTTCTTCTTTTTTTATTTATTTTTCCAGTATTGAGAGGTTGAGCCAAGAGCTTCATGCTTGCATGCCTTGCAAATGTTGTACCTTTGAGCTGTATCCTCAGCCCTAGTTTTTACTTTTTATTTTGAGACAGGGTCTCACTAAATTACACAGAATGCCTCTGGTCTCAAACTTGAGATCCTTCTACCTCCACCTACCAAGTCATCGGTGATATAGCCGTGTGCCACTGTGCCCAGCTTATCCACAAAACTTTGAAAACTATTGGAATGTTTACAATCTAGAGTCACACATTTTCTCTGTGAAGATTGTTGTTGTTTATTTCCTATAATGGCCTAATTAATAGAAATACAAAGCAACTGATCAGATACTAAGGCATAATCATGATGTGCAAAATTATTTTCTACTCTACAAATCTATTCAGCATACCCATTCTTCCATATAGCACTCATATCGTATTTCCTCGGTGGCATTTTTGTGACTATTATAATAAATTTCCTCTGACATCCTTTAGGGTTTATGGTGCTAACAAATCATTTGTCATTTACTTTATTCATAGTGATTACTGAAGGCTCCTAAGCACTGTCTAGTGGAATTTACTTCTTTGTGTTACTGATCTTCATTACTGCTGTTCTTTTTCCCAGTAATCCTTTCTTCTAGAGTATATTTTTTTCTCCTCATCTGGCCCAATAAAAAATAAGAAAAAAGTAAGTTTATTTGCTGATACTTTTGCACATTTTGTGCTTATCCCCATCTTCTTTTCATCCTTTCATCTTTCTAATGACAAGGGAAAATGCCAGACTATTCATGGGTAAATGACCACCAGAACATACCAGGAGATGCCTGCAGACCAAGTTATTTCTCATTCTTCTTGCTACTGAGTCAGCGTCCTCTTTGACTAGGCTTAAATAAAGATAACTTAAGTTAGCTACCAAGTAAAATAAAAAAGGCTAAGCAAGAGGAAAAACATTTTTTCATCTTAAATATTTAAATGCAAATATTTGACTTGAAATGATAGATTTTTCAGGGGTTTCAGGGAAATATTTCAAATGAACTTCCAGAGTGACAATGAAGTGAACATAAACAAGAGAAATATGTCATAAATTTTCTTTTATTGTAATGTGTTAGAAGCAATGAAAGAGACATGGTTGACAATATATTTTTCTAAGACAAATATTTAACTACATGACTTCTGAATTTCTTGTTTTTTATTTATGTTGTTCCTTTTTGTTAATATCCAAAGACTCTTCTGTATCTCATTCTTTCACTACATAATAAAATATTTAGTTTAAAAATACTACACTTTTGACATGATAAATTGAAGACTTGTCATCTGTAGGGAGACTCTTATTTCCAATTAGCAGGAATCTCATTGGAATTAATGTAGTTCCCTTTATACTATTTTTGTCTCTGTAAGAACTCATCTGTCTTTTCTACATTTTACTAGGCTATGCTCTCATAATCTATTTACTTCCACTATCTTTCTGCATACATTTTAAATTTCTTTGAAAAATTATTACTTTTGTTACTTTGATTGGCAATGTCTGATGTTGTGCTAAAATGATAAATATTTCTGAAGACAGCATGTAAACATATATCATATAAGGTGAGTGGCATCAACTACTATCTTATCCTTCATGATAACTAGCAGGTCTCTGACAATGTACTTATTATTTTGCAGTCTTATTTCCCATAGTGAATATTTCCAAAGGCTTCCTCTTACAAAATTTTTGGAATTTCTTTTCCTTGATCATCTAATTGGTAGCAAGTTTGGTTATATTTTAGTCTATGTTTGTATATATGAATGCAAAAATCTTCAACAGATATATCAGTATTAGCTTTGGCATGTTGATAATTTTCATATAACTTAGTTATCCATTTCAAATGTCCTAAATTGCCCAGAAGATAAAATATTTTCAGTAATTACATGATTATTTTTTTAGTACCAAGGGGTTGGACCCATGGGCCTTATGCATGTGGGAAACCACTCTACCCCTGAGCTGCACATCTGGCCCCCTTAAAAATAATTACTATTTAGAGACAGTGTCTCATCTTGTGTAGGCTTCCTTGGGCTTCGAACTCATTTGTACTTTTCTTGCCTCAGCTTTCTATGTTGAAAAGATCACAGGCATGTTTCATGGTGCCTGGCAAAATTCACACAATTTAATGGACCATTGAAGGGCTGAACTTTTCCTGCATTTCTTATATCTCATGTATGGTACCCTTAATTACCATTTCCACTGAAATGTGATTCTCAGAAGAACATCTCCTTTGCTTACCTCTATTTTTATCTAATATTCTGTTATTCTCATTTTATTCATGGTTGCATAAATGTGAACACATTTTCAATATTGGCATTATCCTTTGGCCTTGATGTTGCACGGAAACATGAATGACATCAGTAGTTTCAGATTACATGCCAAATATGTTTTACAGACAGCATAATGATTTTCCAAATATGTCTATATCCATATCTGCCAAACCTCTCAAGGTTACCATATATGAAAACGTGGTGACAAGAATATGACTAAAGTATGGATTTTGAGATGAAGTGATTATTCTGCATTATGTGGATTGGCCCTGTGTAATCACAAGTATTTTAAGAGGGAGTCAAGAAATCAGGAGTTGCAAATGTGAATTAAAAATGCAAACAAGGGTCATTTGCTACTGTTAGAAGGAGTCTACCCTCTGGAAGATATGGTAAGGGATGAATACTCTCTAGAGACCCTAGGAAACAAAATCATTTTGGGTTTCTGACTGCCAAGATTCTTTCTAAGAAATAAACTTATATTGTTTTCAGTCACTAAGTTTTCAAAAATTTGTTAAATAAACAATAAAAATCTACTTCAGTAGCTATCTAGTTAATAGATATTAAGTGAAAATTAATTCTATAGATATAGTTTGGAACGTGGAAAGACAAACAGCTTTGGCATTACAGGAATAAAAAATTTCAAAGTGAAAAAGGTACGGAAAAATAGAAGGTAATTTAATTTTAAATTTTAATATTTCAATTTGTCTTAATATTTTATTTTAAGAAATTATTCCTGAGATTGCATAAAAAGTAGTATTCTAGAAATTACTATTCAGTGAATACACTTGAAGTATTTAGAACTATTAAGAAATAAAACTTATTATTACTATTTTAAATCATATTCTTTAATGATTTATAAAGGAAGCTTACTCCAATTTTATCATAAATATAATTCCTATGTTAGTATAAAATTTCCTTCAAAATTTGGAAACACATGTTTACTATGATAGTCACAAGTGACCAAAATTTTAAGATTGTTGGGAATATTTTTGTGAATAATATTACAAAATTGCTAAAACTTAAACCTTTGAGACATAAAGACAAGCATCAGTCCCCAAAGGAGAAATATCAGTCCATACATATGTTTATGAACATGAACCAATCTGAATTCCTGGGTTGAAAAGTGTGTATTAACACTTTTTTGTTTATCCAACAAGTTATTTCTTAAAGTAAAACACTATAACTTTATTATATATCTTAGATCACTGAAAAAATTTTCCATCTTCATTTTATTTCTATAGTTCATTTACTAAGTTTTTCTCCCTATATCTCAATTTTGGAGAAAAAGACACATTGTCTTTATTGATTATAAAACAATAAAATTATAGACTATAAAAGTTCTTTTTCTTTGTTTTTGGATAAATTTTGAGCTCTCCCTTTAATATCTTGCAGTTCTTTCCCAGATGATGCAAATATTCAAAGAGAAAATATAAAATTATGTATGTTTATTTAATTAACCATTTGACTATCTTGAGAATAATTGTGTTCAATTTGTTTCTGAATTCACATAGGACATATTTTTTGTAAGAATTACCTAGCAGATGGCTCTGCAGTTTATCTTGTATTTAAAATATACACTTTCTTGTTGTCATTTGGATCTACAGTGCTTATATCAAAAGGGAGAACAAGAAGTATAAGATTACAGAGTTTTGCATGTCTAATCTACAGGCAGCACATTTGCAGTAATGAATGTTCTATAACTATCACTGTAAACTGAAAGCAGTGAATACTGAGTGTTCACTCAGTAATCATATAAAAGTAATGTGTTCAGGTAAGATGACTTAGGCTCACCAATGTGCACTGTTTTCACATAAAATCAGCTATTGATGGGAATTATAAAAATGGAATTACACACACAAACTGTTATGGTTTCCTGGGCTGGGGTTTAGCTCAGTTGGTAGAGCGCCACTCTGGAGTCTCTGAGATCTTGGGTTTGATTCCCAGTACTGCAAAAATTGGACAAGGACATGGCAATCCACTTCCTTGGCAATCCTGGAAACAATCAGCCATTGAAACTCTATGAGGGTATCTATGAGTGAGAAACGACTTGACAGCACCTAACAACAACAAAAACATTACAGTTTCCTAATGATAAAAACAAATAATATTAAGTGTGGTATATTATAAACACATTCTACTCTAAGTATAAAAATGTATTTGATATTTTATAATAGCTAATGAGAACAAGGACAGATTTTAATGAACATTAAGAACACTTCAAATTCTTGCGAGTATTCTGTTATAAATGAAAATGACAAATTTTCTAGTAAAACTAATAAAAACACTTAAGCATTATATTTTTCAGTGTAAAGCTACAGTATATTTGGTCCTAGAATCTCAAAAAAAAGAAATGAAATAAAAACATTCCACTCAAATGATATTTTAGAGATTATGTTTAACCCTTCATAATTCATCCCTTTAAAATACAGCTAACTTCTCTATGACTACAAGACCATAAAAGAATTAGGGAAAATGTAATAAATGGGCAATTTTGACTTCTTTCTTTTACCAAATCAGAAATGTATGTCTAATTAAATTATTATAGAGAAAAAATTCTTATGTTTCTGTAATTTATGAAACCTGATAATTATAAAGTTTAGATGATAAAACATATAATTACA
>VMDO01021878.1:0-34542 GCA_007922755.1 Pedetes capensis | reverse complement strand
TGATTCCATATCTTTGCTATTGTGAAAAGCGCTGCATTGAACATGGAGATGCAGGTGTCTCTATGGTATGATGACTCATCTCCCTTTGGGTAAATTCCCAATAGTGTTATAGCTGGGTCATATGGTAGTTCTATTTTTAGTTTTTTGAGGTACCTCCATACTGATTTCCATAGTGGTTGCACCATTTTACAGCTCCACCTGTGCTGGCCTTCTTTGACGCCGCTCTGCTGGGGGCTGGGGAGAAAAGGGCATCGAAGTTCTGCCTTGGCTTTGGAGTCAGTGAGTGTGGGGTGGGTGCCGCCACAGCTTCTCTGTGGTGTCTGGCTGGATTCGGGTGGGTCTTGTCTCAAAGTTTTCCGCCTTGTCTTTGCCTAAAGAGAACAGGCGTTTGCCAAGGCATTTTTGTTGCCAGCCTTTCTAGCTCCCATTCTGTGATATATGAGTGTTACTCTGCGGGGGCTGCCCTCGCAGACTGCCACAAACTGTGTGGCTTAACAGCAGGAATGACTCACCCCAGTTCTGGAGGTGGGCGGCCTGAAGTCTAAGATCCTGTGAGGAAGCGTCTGCTTCAGACCTCCCTCGCAGCCGCACGGGGTGTGCTGGCCATCGTTGGTATCCTTGGCTTCTGGGAGCACCCCTTTGGTCTCTGCCAGTGCACATCTGTGTCCAAATTGTCTCTTTCTCTAAAGACACCAGTCACGCTGTATTAGGGTCCACTGTGTTCCAGTAGGACTTCGTCTTAACTAATTACATCTGTAAGGGCCTCCTTACCATGTAAGGTTGCATTCTGTGGTACTAGAGATTAAGATTTCAACATATCAGCTCCTCATATGAATTTCAATCCAGAATTATGAGGCAAAAAGAAACTCCAGGAAACTTCACTATTGTGCTGTTCTGTGGGTCCTGAGGACTCTCGCCAGTATGCCTCCTTCTCTCTCTACCCTGCAGTTATCTGGTGCTCGTTTTATATAGAATTCCAAGGTTTTTAATTGAATTTAGCAGAAATAATAAGTGTGGGGAGACAACACAACTGGAGAAAATGTTACCTGAATTGAAGAGCCTGCAGCCATAGCCCTGTGGCATCCGATCCCAGCAGATCTTGGAAGCTAAGCAGGGTTGGGCCTGGTTAGTACTTGGATGGGAGACCGCCTGGGAACACCAGGTGCTCTAGGCTTGGGAGAACCACCCGGCAACCCACTCCCAAAAATCAATCCACCATTGAAAACCTTGTGAATAGCAGAGAAGCACTGATAATGTTTTGCCTGCTGTATGTAGGGTCGCTATGGGTTGGACACAAACTCGACGGCACCTAACAACAATAAACAAGTTGAAAGACGCATAAAGCAAACACACTCGTATTATGAGTCCCAAGCCATAGTCCTGCTTCTGCGCGCTGGTGACCTGTGCGAGCGGCTCCCTTCATGTGGAAGGCTGCCTGCTCCCATTCTCCTGCCGTCCCCAGCAGCAGGTGCATAACCTGAAGTGCCCAGGGCAAAAGGAAAATGCAGGCCTCTTTCTT
Organism: Pedetes capensis; assembly: GCA_007922755.1. Taxonomy (NCBI): domain Eukaryota; kingdom Metazoa; phylum Chordata; class Mammalia; order Rodentia; family Pedetidae; genus Pedetes; species Pedetes capensis. Next base: position 33,023 of record VMDO01021878.1, on the reverse strand, counting down.
CAAAAATCATGGCTGGATGTAAGGCAGCAGCAGTGGGGCATTAAACCAAGCACGAGTCCTTCCGACCACTGGCCCTGTGTGACCGCACAGGTTACGAATCTTCGCGTCAGCCCTGCCTCTTCTGCTTGCTGCTCACTCTTTCTCAGCTTAGGCATCTCTTCCTCTGCGGGCAGGTTTTGCATGGCTCCCTTTTCTATCCTCTCCTGATCCATGCACACCCCAGGTTGGATTGGGTATCCCTTTTGAGTTTCCACAATCCTGTGCCCATTCTTCTAATATTGCATGTTTCTAATGATCTGTTTAGGTGTCTGAGATTCGTCTGAGAGTATCTGGAGAGCAAAAAGTTTCTTACTCAAATTCATAATTTCCAAAACCTAGCACAGCACAGCTTATATTAGACAATCAGGAAATGCTTTCAACCTGACCACTGACCTGAATGAATGAAATGGCAAACTAGTAAGGTAACTCCACTCTCACTTCTCCCATCTCTTCCACCACCAGCTAATGAGGAAGTGTTCCTACAAATTATACAAAAGTCTTACATCCCTAGATGGCCTTTAAAATCTAAAATGTATTTGTAGATATCTAAGTAGAAAACAACTATATTCACTGGTAAATCAAGCAGTGAACATAAAATTGCCAAATGCTCTCCAGGTGTACTTGGGACTGTGGAATGTTATCATTTGGCCAATGCCCAGTGCTGGATAGGTTGTCAGTAGGTGTTTGTAGAAGGAGTAATGAATCAAGTGAAACACATGGGCATCTGTTTACTTTTCCTTTCCTTCATTCACTGCTTTCCAGCTCATCCTTTAGGGTGCAGGTGAAGTAGCAGCTTATGGGTTGATCTCATTCTCATTCAAGAATTTTTAAGGGAATTGCTCTTACAGTAGTTTTACAATTTCTACAATGTAGTATTCTAATTCATTTACGTGTTTTGGCTACTCTCCTAGACTGCACTCTCCAATATATTTCAAAATCCTTATATATATCCAAGGTTTTGTTTTCTGCCAACATTTGGAGTGCCTTATACATCTTGTAGTATCTTCAATGAAATATGTGCATTTTCTTCAAAATGAAGCTATTATGTTTAACTATGAAATTGGTTTTCTTAAGTACTTGTATTTCCAATGTCAAAAATAGTGACTGAACTATGTATGTTTTCCAAGGTCTGAAATTGTTCCTGACTCATGTTTTATTGATAATCATTTTCAGTTTTGTTTGTATGTATACATGTTTATACACACACATATGTAGATGTATATTTATTCTTCCCAAATTTTTGGATGTGACTCCTTACTTTGTTATTATAAACTCTTTTGTTCTAAACTAAGCTTTGTAGGTAGCAAAAACATTTGGAGGCAAAGAATTGTTTTAGTTTGATTACTCATAATTTTATCCATCAATACCACATTAGAATGATTCATCAAATAATTTATTTCAGCCAAGAGATATGTTTGGAATTAGAAGAGATTTGAGCTCAATCAATACTGACTTTTGGGAGATTTTCTTCAAGCTGATGAAAAGGAGGAATTTGAAAGCTATTATGTTCTTTTTTTCATAAACAAACAAAACCAAAAGAAATTACACTAAAAAGGAAGAACAATAGCCCAATTCTTTTGCTTGTTATTTTAATTGTAAAGATTGTGTAACACAGAGATCTATTGTGCATACAAGTACAACATAAGGTCTATTTAGCACACACCCTTTGGCTTTCGGGAAGTACTGTGGTCAGAATGTTTCTGTCTCCCCAAAATACGTTGAAATCTGATCCCCAGTGTAACAGAATTAAGAGGTGGGACAGTTAGAAGGTGATTGTTTTTGTTGTTGTTAGGTACCATCGAGTTGGTGTCCAACTCATAGCGACCCTACATACAACAGAGGAAACACTATTGTCAGTGCTTCTCTCCTATTCATAGGGTTTTCAATGGCTTAATGCTTTTTGGGAATGGGTTGTCGGGTCCTTCTCCCAAGCCTATAGCACCTGGTTTTCCTGGCGGTCTCCCATCCAAGTACTAACCAGGCCCGACCCTGCTTAGCTTCTGAGATCTGATGGGATCGGATGCCACAGGGCTATGGCTGCAGGCAGGAGGTGATTAGATTGCACAGTTAGAAGGGATTAGTTCCCCTCTTTCTTATGGAAGATGCCTGAGGGAGCTTGGTCATCCTCCACCACCACATGAGGACACCTGGAGGGTAACATCTGTGAGGAACGGGTCCTCAAGAGACACCTAACTGCTGGTGCCTTGATTGTGGATTTGCAGCCTCTAGAATCATATGCAATAAATATCTGTTTTTTAAATATAAATTATCTGGTCTGAGGTCTTTTGTTATAGTAGCCTGAACAGCCTAAGATGGCTGGTCACCGAACTTGAGAAAAAAGACATTGACCAGATAAGTGAGAAGCTTTACTCCTTATTTTATGTGAAGCATACAGAACCAAACAAGTTTTATCTCTGGTGGGGTCTTCCTGTGGGAGGACAGCCATTCCATTTCTGGGTGAGTGAATGATGGGCAAGTAGCCACACATCCAAGCTCTCCCTCTCTAGCACAGGTCTGGAGGATTAGAAGTCATCTGCCAATATCAAAACGCGTGGTTCTTTCCGGCCACTTGAGTCTTTCAGCATGTTTTCCCTCCTTGGCAGGCAAGGGAGGAAAGTGTGTCAGTTTGAATTGTCAAGTGTGGCCCCTGTCACTGGGGGCCTTCCCAGAAGGTTTTATCTGTAAGCCTCATGCTGGTACATCTAAGGCGGTAATTCTCAATGGTGTTTTCCAGTGAGGAGAAGCCTGGTCTCTACGTGGAAGCAGCTTTGGCCTGTTTGCACCTGCTATGGGTTGAGTTTGTTCTGCAAAGTTCATGTGCTAGAAACTTAATCCCCGGTTCCCCAGTGTTGGGAGGTGGGGCCAAACAAGAAGTGATTAGGTCACGAGGGCTTTGCAATTCATTGATGTGGCTGTTGCAGGAATGGGTCAGTTACTGTTAGAGTGAGCTCACTATAAAAGCAGCCCGTCCTGCTCTTGGGGCACCGTCCACGTGCTTTCCTGCCATTCTGTCTTCTGCCATGGATAATGATGCAGCCATCATTATCCAGAAGAACCGTGAGTTAAACACACTTCTATTGGTTATAAATTATTCAGTCTCAGGTATTCTATTATAGCAACACAAAAAACGACTTAGGCAGCATTCCTCTTGGCAGAAAGCCAAGCCCTACAGAGGCACAAATCATAAAGAAAAAAGTTTAGGTAGACCAGGACACTCACAGAAGAGGCTTCCTATCAGGGGTGACCCTGGGAGGAGGGCGTCATCTTTAAAAAGCTGAGAGGCAGTGTGGCTTGATGGAAGCAGCAAGGACTTTGGATCACCGTAGCCCAGCCATTCCACATATTTGACCTCAGACTATTATCACTCAGTCTTTTAGGTCTCAAAATAAAATGTGCTTCTTACTTTCAGGGGTCATTATAAAGATTAAATTGAGTTCAAAAGATAACAAATCACCTAAAGTCACACAAGAAGAAGTAGAAAATCTGAATAAAGATGTTAAATAGTTATTAAGAAGTCCCCCGCCACACACACTACCACACACACAAAACACAGACCAGATAGCTTGACTGGTGAATTCCACCAGCATTTAAAGAAATAATGCTAGTCCTTTACAAGCCTTCCATAAACGGCAGGGGTGGGAAAACTTCCCAATCCATTCTATGAGGCAAGAATTACCCTGATACCAAAGCCAAACACATGACAAGAACACGTCAGGTGAATATTCCTCATCAATATAGACATAACAATTCCCAACAAATTATTAGCAAACCCAATCTAGTGAAATATATAGAGAGGCACACTTCATGGTTGCCATGCTTTGGATATGGTTTCAATGTGTCTCCCAAGAAGTCATGTGTTGGAAGCTTGGTCCCCTCTGTAGCAACATGAAGAGGTGTTAGAATCTTAGGGTGGGGTCGAGTGAGAGGTAGTCAGGTTGTTAGAGGCAATCCCCTTGGAAGGGATGAATGCTGGTCTCAGAGTGAGTTAGTTCCCATGAGAGCAAGCTAGTATAGAGGAGCAAGGCTGGTCCCTCAGTCCTTCTGCCTCCCCATCTGGCTATGTGATTTCTCCCTCTGACACATGCTTCTGCCATGACGGCATCCATCATGTTGTGAAGCAGCCAAGGGAGCCCGACCAGAGCCAAGCAGGTACTGGCACCAGGCTTTTCAATCACCAGAACAGTGAGTTGAATAAAGTTCTTTATAAAATAAAATTCTTTATAAAGTACCCAGCCTCAGGTATTTTGGTATAGCAATGCAAAATGGACTAATAAAATGATCAAGTAGGGCTTACTCCTTCAAGATTGGTTTATCATTTTGTCATTAAAATAAATGCCATATTAATACAGAACAAAAACCATATGATGACCTTAGCAGATGCAGAGAAAGCATTTGACAAACTCTAACACTCAATCATAAAAGTTCCCAACAAATTAGAGACAGATAGGAACTCCTTCAATCTAACAAAAAACATCTACAAAAACCCTATAGCAAACATCACATCTAATGGTGAAAGACTAAAAGCTTTCTCTTAAGATCAGGACGAGGCAACTGTGTCTTGCCACTTCTATTTAACACTGTCTTATTGTTTACAACTAGAGCAATTGGGTAAGAAAAAGAAACAGAATGTCCCCAGAATGAGGAACAAGTAAAAAGTCTAGTTTAACTAAGATAATATAATCTTGTATGTAGAAAATTCTAAAGAATACACACGCCCCCCCACAAAGTCATAGCACATAAGACCAGTATATAAGAAACTATTGAAACTAACAATTCCATTTGCAATAGCATTAAATAGAATAAAATAGTAGTAAATTTAAACAAAGGAACCCACACCTGACATACAGAAAACTACAAAACATTTCTAAGAGAAATTAAAGGAATCTAAATGAATGGAGAGACATTTCATGTTCACAAACTGGAAGACAGAATATTGATGTGGCAATTCACCCCAGATTGAGTGTCAGTGTAGGATGCTTGGGGGAGAATCACCATCTCAATTCCTACAAGCAGGCTTTTTACTTAAAAAAAAAAAGTCAGATGACCAGCTGGTCCAAAAGTTTACATGGAAATGCAAAGGGCCCAAAATAGCCAGAATCATTTGAAATGTGGAAGATTTATGCTTATTAATATCAAAACTTACTACAAAGCTACAATAATTAAACTGTGGAGTAATGGCAAAAGGAATAACTTATGTGAGTTTGACTTACCATAGCAGCTGGTATTTGGCTTCAAAAAATGACAGTATTCTTTGAGGATATTTTTCATCTTCTGGGCCCAGACCTAATGCCCCAGAGGACAAGGATGACAAGTGCTCACTGCTGGCACACACTGAACAGTTTCTGTGTTCCAAGCTCTGTGCTAACCACTCTCTGTACATTGCATCCTTTTATCCTCATCAGAATCTTCTAGAATGGGTAGTGTTAGTATGCGTGCTCTACTGACAAGGGGATGGAAGCTTTCAGGTCACAGGGCCAAGAAATGGAGAACCTTGTCTCCACCAGACCTACCCTGTCCTCAGGTATCGAGAACCTTAAAGACCTAAAGGTTTCTAGGCTGGTCTTGGGGCCACTTAGGGAGCCCTTGGCATCTCCTTAGTTCTGTGCTTGGCCTTACTGAAGATTTCCTTGTTTGAAACCTTGCTCAACTGGCTTTTGTAGCTCAGAAGAGGATATAACCGTTATCCATGGTATGGTTTCTGTGGGAAAATGTGTTCTGTGCTAAAGTAATAGCAGCAAATCTGCCTCTCCTTAAGTCCCTTTCAGGATAACATCAGAGGCAACTGTTGTATGTAATCCCTTTGGCTGTGGAGGGCAGCAGGGTGGGCAAGGAGGGTGGAGGGAGACGAACAGTAGGCAGGCCTCCTTCTCTGCCTTCTTTCAACATGCCACTAGAGCTACTTTTTATCTTGGAAAAAAAATGTGTGTGTGTGTGTGTGTGTGTGTGTGTGTGTGTGTGTGTGTGTGCCTCTGCATGTGTGTGTACACATACCGGGGTGGCCAAAAATGTATACACATTTTAAGAGATATTTGTGTATTACTTTTCAAAGTTGGATTGAATGACAGTGGTAACCACTTTGAGCAATTTTCAAGCGTGACTTGCATTCATCTTTTGTTATCACTATACATTGAGTATTACAATCTTAATACTTAAAATGTGTGTGAATTTTTGGCACCCTCTGTATGTTTCAGACTTTCTCACGTGATTCATTTTGAACTCTGAATTCTGCTATTAAGCAAAAACCAATGAAAACCACGGTTTTGAGAAAGCTAGTGTCAAGTGCTGAGCTTGTGAACAAGTTTGCTTATGGACTTGATGTAGTAATCCATAGGCGCAAATTCAACCTTCATTCTGGACATACTCCAAATTCATGATCTCTTGACGCTGCTAAGTTCTAAGAACACTGCAGCCAAGCTCTTCATTTCAGTAAACAATTTTATCCGTCTTCACCCTGAAGAGACTGAAATGGCACTTGGATTATAAAGATCCATAAATAGACTTTTTCATTGCTTCCATTTGCATTAGGGATATAAAGGCTTAGAATTTGTTTATGGAGTACCCTTTTCCTAAATGTACTATTTCTTCCTATTTTCTAAAGATAAACTGTAAGATATTTTATTTTCTGTGTGCCCATACTAGAAATCAGTGGATAATTCTTAAGTACCATAAATCCTATTGCTTTCCTCATATGGGGCTTTGGTGGGGCACTGAAGGCTTTGCAGCCCTATGATGTTTGCCATCAAGCGTAGTGTCCACAGATATAGCTTTGTTCACCATCTGCTTACATACAAGAAGTAATCCTGGAGCAAGAGTGAGGCCAGAAAGCAATGCTAGAGTTCCCTTCCTCTTTTGCTTACCATGATTCTGAATGCATTTCTTAACAGCCTTGGTTCCCAGGGACAAGGATACTTGCCTTATTGACTTCAGAAGCCAAGATTAAATGAATAATGCTATGTGAGATTTTATGGAATGAAGGTTTGCATCTCCTCAAATTCATATTTTGAAATCCTAACCTATACTGTGCCTGCAGCCATACCACCGTGGGGTACAATCCTGTCAGATCTTGGAATCTAAACAGGGTCAGCCCTGGTTAGTAGTTGGATGGGAAACTGCTTGGGAACTGTGCTGTAGGCTTGGGAGAAGGACCCAGCAACTCACTCCCCAAAAGCAGTCAGCCATTGAAAACCCTATGAATAGCAGAGAAGCACTAACAATAATGTTTCGCCTGTTGTATTTAGGGTCGCTACAAGTCGGACACTGACTCAATGGCACCTAACAACAACCACCTATATTGTGATAGTATTAGTGGCCTTTAGGGAGTGATTAGGTCATGAGAGTGGAACTTCCATGAATGTAATAGATTAGTGTCCTTATAAGAAGAGACACGAGAGAGATGATATTTTTCTCTCTGTGCTACTTATCTCTCTATAAGGATAGAGCAAGAAAATGGATGTCCCGAAGCCAGAAACTGTGCCCTCAACAGACAACAGTTCAGCTGGTCCTTTTGTCTCAGACTTCCCATCCTTCAAAACTATGAGAGGTAAATGCTTCTTCTTTAAGCCACAGTCTGTGATATTTTTGTTACAGCAACTTTAAGAAGAAGTTTTGCAAACATCAAGAGCTATACAAATACCTATGGTCATGTCACCTGAACTGAATAATGCTTTGTATTTTTTGCATGAAAATGACATTAGTTGTCTGGGAACATTTTAACTTCTCTTTCAGTATGTTGAGATTGTTTCTTTAAGAAGAAATAAAACTATAAAAACTGTAGGACTGACTTTGAGTAAATACAGATATAGATATATGCCCCAGTTTTAAAGAAAGAATATTGAATTACTGTTCTTGTATAACTTGAATTTTATTGTTCACTACCATACAAATGCTTTACTTTTTTACTTTTCCATACAAACTTGACATTTAATTTTAAGTCCACTTAATTTCACATTCTTTTATTGCATTAAAACAGAGGTGATTACAAAGGAGGATGTAGCAACAGTAATGCTTTACATTTGTTTTATCTTGTTCATGTCCATGAAGTAATTAGCACCGACAGGAAAGCATTAATCTCTGACACATTTATTTTAGTGTGTACATCACACATTCCTTCGTGGTATTAGGGCAGAAACATTACAAAGGTTAATGTAAAAACAGAAGAGCTATATCTTTTATTTTTCTAAAATAAATCTGAGGATGTTTACATAGTTCAAAATATTTAAATATTTTTCATTTTTAAAAAACCTTGAGTTTTCACACTTAGTACAACTGAGTTGTACTTGATTCACTTATATTTGGAATACAGCACTTTCTTTTCCCTCATTTTGTGGCATTTTGGAAGAAACAGGTTTTTAGTATACATGATTCAAATGGGAATAATTGCATTTTTAGTTCCAAATTATTCCTTAGACTGGGGAAAAAAACCTCTTTTGGAGTAGTCATGTTTATTGTATAGTAACGCCACAGCAGAACAATTCCGTATGTTAATGCAGCTTTATCAAACAAAATACTTACTATTTTCTAGCTGCGTTACAGAAATTATTTACTCAAGGAAGCAGAACAAAATTTCTCAGGTTCATGAATCAGCTTTGTAAATATTTTGCCAGAGATTTGTTTCTTGGGGTGGGGGAACCAAACAAAAAATGTTAAAAGCTCATTTATGTCTATTTTGCTTTAGCCTGGTGTATTTATTGAGAGTAAATTCTGTATGTCTTTGCAGTTCATCAATGTGTGTGTTTAGAAGTTTTTCAAATTCTTTTGCTCGCTTCTCTTCTTCCAGAAGGAAGTTCTGTGCGGCCAGAGAGGCCGGGAAGGATATATCTGGGGGAGACTGAAGAGAGGAGAGAAAAGTAAGACGAGGAATAAAAGCCTTCTAAAATCTTCATGTTCCCAGGCATGCTTCAGCACTGACACACTGTCAAATGCTGCAGCTGCTAATGAAATGATACATCTCGAGCTGAACTCCTACCAGTGCTATGCGGTCACCACTAATGAAATCCTCAAGGAGCTAAGATATCACATCACCATTACATGAAAAGGCTCAAGAAATGGATATTACCGTGGCCAACTGCAAATGCAGGGGCGATGGTATCACCAGGGAACCTGCCTAAAATACGCTCAACTAATTTGCAAAGCCAGTGATTCTCATCTGAAAATAGGCATCTCCAAAAAGCTAAAGTAAATATTATAACAGAATTGGGTAAAGAAAGCCCATATAGAAACAAAAGTTAGTACTGGCTTCCCCAAGGGGCTGATACTTGGAGTTAGCCAGGGGAGAAAGGCTAGCTGTACAAGATATTTCAGGGGTAAAAGTGACTGTACAGTAGGGAGGGCCATAATGTTGGGATGTATCTTTTTTGTTGAGAAAATCTGAGTGACAAGTGCCCCAATTCTACCAATCGTGGTGATGTTGAAATGCGGTTTAACTGTTTGTGGCTTGTTACATGGTTATTTACACAAAAGAAAGTAAAGACATATGGCTATAAAATAAAGGAGATAATAATTTTATACTCTTTCATTTAAAATTATCAAATTGCATATATGAAAATTGTCACAACGAAAAGCATGTCAAAATGAATCACATTATGATGTACATTAAAAATTTCTAATTAAAAAAAAAAAAAAGAAAGAAAGGATGGTGGGAAAAAAAATTATTTTTTAAAAAAGTTGAAGAAATTCATTCTTCAATTTTCCAGTTCTGTGATCCCTTTATTCTTTAATTTTTATTTTGCTGAGATACAGCATCTATCCATTTTAATTTGAAGAATGGGGCTTTATAATGTGTTTGAAGAGTTAACAATCTGTATGGGGTAAACTTTGCTATAAGTGGATTTAGTTCACCCATCTAGCCACTGGCGAATTGATGGACTATGGCAGATGATAGTAGAGTCCTGCAAACTTATCCAAGTAGTAGTCCCAACTGTAGCTGCGACGCCAGGTGCAGATATCTACAGCACAGTATCACAGCCTTGGGTACCTAGCATGCTGCTGTTGATCTGGCAATTTATTCTTTCTACTACCCAATAAAAAGGAGGATCATAAACAGTTAGCATTCACATGGGATGGACAACAGTATACTTCCAAAGCTTCGCCCCAACCTCATGTTAATAAGGTTGTCACAGTAAGTTCTGAAGGAGGCTGGGCCATCTAGATATTGCATAGACTATCACAGTGAACACATACATTAACACTAACATGTTAATAAGGCCTAATGAGCAAGAAGTGGCAAGTATGGCAAAGGGTTGGAAAGACACATGTACTCTAGAGGGTGAAAGATAGATCCTACAGATTTAGGGGCTCACCACATTGTTTTTATGTGTCCAGTGGTATGTGAAGGCCTACCAGGACATTTAAGTAACATACAATTTAATGTATCTTGAAAATATTCCACCCTTGGGTGGAATAATCTGATCCATTTACTGGGTGACACAAAAGGCTAGTTTTTGTTTTTGTTTTTTGAGCAAGCCTGGAATAAGAGAGGGCTTTGAAGTGGGTTCAGGATAGGGTACAGCAGTCCTGAAACTTGGGTAAGATATGGCAGATCCCATGCTAGAAGAATCTCCAGTAGAGAAAAATGCCTTGTGAAACCTCTCGAAAATCTCAATGGATAGGCTATGTTGCGAAGAATGCTTAGGATCTGGAGCAAGGCCGTGTATCTGTATCAGAAACCTGTACAGTATTTGAAAATTAGTTCCTGTCCTGCTGTTGAGTACTGGTTGTGACAGAGCATCTATCAAGTGGACAGGATGACCTGGTCCATCCTCTGTCCTTGGCCACCCAGTGGAAATTATGTATGGGGTCCAACAGCAGAATTTCTCTTTCACCAAGCATAATCTAACTTCTGTTGCTGCCAAAAGTCTGGCTTGCTTAGAATAGGAACCAGAGCTGAATTCCTGAGACGCACCAGCCGTTAAGGACACCAAGCAGCCTCTTGGTGGCAGCTTGACTCCATCAAGTCTCTTACCCCTTGGAATGGGCAATGATTTCCCCGTATCAAAAGTGACCTGCATTATGAAGCCTGGCTTTTCCTGCCCACAGAGCCTTGGCCAGCACCACCATTTGGGGCTTCAGTGAGTGAATGACCTGCTGGCATGTGGTCGTGCTTGACAGTAAAAAGAAAGCAGCCTGCTTTACAGCAGACTAACGCTCCTAAGGCCATCTGATATTACAATCATGGGGGCAATGGCAGCTTATCAGTTTTCTTCTGTTGCTTGACTGGACTATATGCTTGCTTTGAGTCTCTAAAGATGAAAGTTTCATTTGTGCAGAAATTGAAAAATCCCTTTGGAGAGTCTTATAACTTAAATAAGGTAGTTTATTTACTTTACATTATTGCTATGAAATCTTATTCTGTTAAAAAATGTTAGCATTTTATGTTGTGATGAACACAAAATGAGCATTTCAGGGCTTTAGAGATCTCTCAATTTTCTCTCAAAGTTAGTGGCCTAAAAGCCTTCTACTTCTATCACAGTAGCTTAAATCTTACTGCTAGTGTCTACCAATACAAGATGACAGATTCCAGAAAAGTAAAAAAGTACTCATGGGATACCCTGTCCAGTTTAAATATTTTCTGTTGTGTATTTATTTATTTATAATTTTTTTGTGGTACTTGAGGGTTGAACCCAGGGCCTCACACATACTTTGCGAGTGCTCTACACCTGGGTTGCACCATGAGCCCATTTTTTAGACCAGGTCTCATTAAGTTACACAGGCTGCTTCTGGCCTCAAACTTGTGATCCTTTTGCCTGAACCTCCCAAGTTGCTGGTATTACAGATGTGTGCCAATGTGCCCATCTTATTTATAGTTTGTATCCCATATTGGTATATCATGGAGAGGCACTGAAAAATTACATAATACATTTGAATACAAGCAAAGGTAACTGCTGAAGGTACTACTACTTTACTTTTGAGGTAAAAATATCTATATAGCTTTTCATAACCAAATTTTATGCTAATAAATTAAATGTCAAGGTAGAAAATGTTAGCAAACTGGCAACAATAAAAAGCAGTCACATAAAAATTCAAGAACTAAAAAATATTAAAACTAAAATTAAAGACCCTTCTCTCCTGCTTTACGAGGTCAACATAATCAAATACCAAAACCTGACATAGACAGCAGAGGAAAATTACAACCAATTTCTCTTTGAACACCAAATAAAAATTCTAAACCAACTATTAACAGAACAAATGTAATGATCAAATTTGGTTTCTTACAGGAATGCAAAATTGCACTAATCTATAATCAAGATAAAATGCCACACTGACAGAACAAAGAAGAAAAATTATATGGTCATTTTAAGAGGGGTGAAAAAGGCATTTGATTTTAGCAATCTATGAATAAAAGGCAACTTCTCTCTAATCTTTTAAAAATACCAAATATCCTTGGGAATTATCATGTACAATAGTAAGATACTGAAAGCTTTTCTGTTGTGACTGAGCATAAGAGAAAGATGTTGATAATCCACTTCTCATCATTTATTGGAGGTAATAGTAGAATAAAGGAAGGTGAAGGGAAAAATGTATAAAGATTTAAAAGTAGGAAATCAAACTAGAATTAATTTGACTGTGAATATAGAAATTACCAAAGACCCTACAAGACTGTAATAAGTGGCACAGGGTTAATTGAACATTTCCATAGCAAAAAGAAATTGAGAGTTACACCTTACATCATAAACAAATTTTTTTTGTGTGTGTGGTTCTGTGGGTTGAACCCAGGGCCTCGTGCCTGCATGCTCTGCAAGTGCTGGACCACTGAGCTGCACCCTCAGTCAATTTTTTTACTTTTTGAGACAGGGTCTCTCTAAGTTACGCAGACTGCCTCTGGTCTCGAACTTGTGATCCTCCTGCCTCCGCCTCCCGAGCCGCTGGGATTACAGGCGTGTGCCACCGTGCCCGGCCATCATATACAAAATTTAATTCTGGTTGGATTATATATCTCAATATGAAAAGCAAAAATCAAAGTTTCTATAAGATGACAAAGGATAATATTTTATAACCTTCTGACAGTTTTAAAAAGGAGCTTTCAGAAAGTTTTAAATAGTATACCAAAAATGTTGACTATAAAGGAAAAGAGTCATAAATTTGAATATATTAAAATTAAGAATTTCTACCAAAAGGCATAATTAAGTGAAGAGGCAGGTAACAGTAGAAGACACCCACAATATATACAAGTAACAAAGGACTTATATCTAAAATATATAAAGAATTCCTACAAATCAGTAAGAGTAAAGACAATCCAACAGAAAATTAGTAAGGAAATTGAACAGACATGTTATAAAGGGTGGTATCAAAATGGCCAATAAATATGAAAAGGCATTCAACCTCAGTCACTAGAGAAATATGAATTAAAATCATAATAGGGTATTACTATGCACTGCCATAATGGCTAAAATAAAAAAGACCAAACAAGTAGAGTTGGAAAGAACACACAGCAAAGAAAACTCTCAGACATTACTTACTAGGGTAATCATTGGCTCAAATAATTAGGAAAAGTCTGGTAATATCTCCTAAAGCTGACCTTGTCCATACCATATGACCCCATCAATTCCAGTCTTAGATATACACCCAATGGAATTGTGTACACATGGGTATGATTTGTAATAGCCCCAACCTAGAAAGAACGCCAATGACCACCAAAGGTAGAATAAATAAATGAATTATTATAGTATCCTTGTGTGTGGTATTTATATACAATAGAATCTTACAGAGAAAAACCAATAAACTATAACTACATAAAACTACAACTACATAATATACAATAGAATCTTACAGAGAAAAACCAATAAACTATAACTACATAAAATAATATTGATTAATTTTAGAAACAATGTTGAACAAAAGAAACCAGACACAAAAGATACATATAGGATGACAGAATTTGCATAAAATTTTCAAGTGGGCAAAACCAACTGATGATAAAAGTCAAGATAAGTTGAGCGCAGTGATGCGTGCCTGTACTTCTAGTGACTTGGGAGGGGCTGAGGCAGGAGGATCACAAGTTCAAGGCCAGAGGCAGCCTGCCTAACTTAGCAAGACCCTGTCTCAAGATAAAAACAAACAAACAAAAAGACTAGAGGTGCAGCTCAGTGGTGGAGTGCTTACAAAGTATGAGCAAAGCCCTGGGTTCAACCCCTCAGCACCTTCCCCACAAGAAAAAAAAAAAAAAAAAAAAAAAAGAAGAAAAAGAAAGAAAAAAGAAAAGAAAAAAGAAAGAAAAACAAAGTGGTTAATTTGGGAGCAAATGCAAGTGGGGATTAGAAAGCAGCACGAGGGGGCTGGTGAGTGCTGTAATGTTCGCACATAACCTGGGTAGTAGTGACAGTGATGTGTTCCCTTCATGATGATGCAGCAACTGGGCCATTTATGATCTGAACATGTTCCTGCACATATGTCAGAGTCAATAAAAAGATGTTTACAACAGGTACAAAAGACACCTGTAGCTCCTCAAAATATATAGATCCTTGGGGCTCATGGGATATCCAGGAGTGAGTCTCAAACACTTCCACCCTCAGCATATTGGTATCAGTGTTCAAGTAATTACCCCTCAAAGGGAAAAATAATCGTAGCAACGAGCAACTCACCAGTGGGAACACTTCATCATCACTAACCAAAGGACTTGCCGTTTCTTTGGTATGGAATGTCAAAGGTGGCAATGGGGATGTTGCACTTTTGTTTGGCTCACAATCTTGGCGAAGCCTAAAAGAGAAGGAATGGTTGATATTGTTGCTACCAAGGACACCTTCGTTTATGAGGCTGAAGATTTTAATTTCTCTGATGTCCAACTAGGAGGAAACACAGTGAAAAGTTTGAGCTTGTTATCTGAGTATTTCTTTGAAAATAATTTTCCTAAATAGTTTGTACTTCATTTAAAAGACTGAGAATGACTAATAATGAAGCAGAAAACCTACTAATTCTTAAAGATATCCTGCTATCCTGCCTGTGTTAGTTCACTTTCTATGTTTTACATTTGCATTTCTTGGCCATTTAAATAACAGAAGCTAGTTTGAGAGAAATCTCAAAACAGTGAACACTACTGCCACTAAAATTTCTAAATAGATATTCTTTTTAAAATTCTCTAGTATACTTCATTGGCTTTCTTAACAGAATTACACTTTTGATGCTAAGACAAGTCTTTGCATAATAAGTAATTTCTACAGTGCTTAATTGACAGCATGTTTTCAATTCACATTGTCTCCTAAGCCCCTCCACTTACCATGTGATCTTCAGCAGTTGACTTTCTCTCTCTGCAACTTAGTTTTCTCGCTCATGAGAACGGGGTTACAGTGAGAATTGAGTGATTAATGCATATGAAACAGAACACAATGCTGACACATACTAGCTACTCAATGAAGATTATTTGTCATTTTAAACTCACTTGATGCTCAAAATGACCCTAACAAGGTAGGCCTTTTCTACAAATGAGGCAACTATAACTTAAAAGTTAAATTACTTAACTAATCATTTACTTTTCAAATAAAAATAAATAAATTGCGAGGAAGTGAAGGTTTTGGATTCAAATCCAAGTTTTCTTGACTTCAGACTCCACAATTTGGATGCAACGCACTGTATGGAATTTGTTTTGTGTGCTAAAATATAGGGGAGAAAACGAGACTGAAGAAATACCAATGAAATATTAAATGTTTTGCTGACTAGAAGAATGATGAAACAAAGAAACAAATCAATTCCCTAAAATTTTTATAAAAACGGTCCTAACAGAATAGGCTGTTTGGGATGAAATAAATGTCTTCATGAAAATAGTGTTTAAATGTAATCAAATCAACTAGGACTATGAAAACAAAAAACATCTTTTCAACTTCATTTTTTTAATTTTTACTAATAATCCAAATTTCCCACAGGTATTCACCATTTCTGAAAACTTCATATTTTAATTTTACGTAGTTAAAAAATCCACAGTGTATTTGTCTGTTCTTATCCAAAGACCAATTTATATAGACTTGTTTCTTATGCAAACGTTTTCAAATCTATGCATACAAATGGCAATAAAAGTTAAGTGAGGCATCTGTGAATTAGCACATAAAACCAAACACAACACAGCTCCCATTTTTACTTATCTTGAAATAAATCTTCTTCCCCCATTCTCTCAAACCACAATTACCATGGAAACAGAACAGCAAATTAAACAGAAATAACATGGTTTATGATATACACAATAAGATGAAGCATCTCACAATCCAAATAGAATGATAACAATTGCATGGCACATCTGCATATAATCTTAGCTGAGCCTTTTCATTTGAGCGAGGCTACTCTCTCTGCTTCAGAGCACAGTGGGAATAATAAGATAATTATGGAAGTGATTCAAGAATATATTCATCTATAATCTATATAATACAGAGATTTCAAGCAAAGATTTATTTGTTCTAAATTATCTAAATAATTATCTCAATTATCCATTTTGCTATGGATGTATAGATGCCGTTTTATAGTCACTAATGATTAAACTTTATAGAGAAATGTTCTTTTTATTATAAGATCAATAAAATATTGAGCTTGAAAGGAAAGACTATATCATGAAGTAAAGCACTTTTGTTTTAAACCATTCTATATCTATATCATCTATATCTATATTTAAACCATTCTAGCTCTTCTAGAATATAGCTCCTTGCATAAAACGTTGCATGTATCAATTTAAAAGCCATCTTAAAATTCCTTCAGAAGCCTGGTGATATCCTCTCCCAAGGTGACCTGTCCATTAGCTTCCCACAAGGGCCATTCCCAAGGCCCCTGCTTAATTTTGGCAGGACCCAGTCCCTTTGCTGGGGAGAACTCTGTCTGCTTGAATCTTGAGTCAAATTCTATAGTTTTCAGAGTCCTCTGAACCAATTTTGTCCCTCCAGATACTTTTCCTGGGGCTACAGATAATGTCCTGAGCATGGACAGAGACCCCACTCCAGCCTTGCCTGCTCGCCTCTGCATTCGCCCCTGTGAGCTGGTTGTTGCATTCTGGCCCAGAGCCCTTCCGCCTGCTCTGTTTTGTTCCTTATTGTGCAACAACATGGCAGAAAAATTTTCAGCTTACTTTTGGCTTCTAAACGGCTGTTGACTCTTTGAGAAGGGATCTTACGAGTGGTTATAACAAACATGCTGATTTTGTGGCTTTTTAGTATTAGAAGCATCTACTTTATTTGCTAAACTTGAAAGCATTTTAATGATTAATATTTGTGATTACTAAAATATTTCCAGTTTGTGATACAACTTTTAATACTATGAATTCACTTTAAAGTATGCATTTATATAGAGACAAACTCCATTTATCACAAAATTGATTTATCATTAAAATTAGTTACACATCAATAGTTCTGAATGCTACTAGTCCCAATTATATAAATTATCTTGAAAACTTCAAAATTCTAACTTTTAAGAATAATACTCAAAACATCCTAACCAGATCCAATTACATCACCTAAGTTTTTAAAAGTGCTGATACCTATCATGGTATAGTCCCAAAATACACAAATGTCCTAAAACGCTTCTCATTTCAAGTGAGTGAACATGAAAAACATCATGTCGAACAGGAGTGAAAAGCAGCAAAAATCTGCAGTGAATAAAAGATTATTTGAATAATTTACTATATAAATCTTCCTCGGGTAAAAGCAAGAATTTCCTTAAAACTATAGACTTTAAAATTTTGTGAAGCATTTTTGCCTAAAAGGTTTTTCCTTTTTAAAATAGTTTAATATGACCTTATTGCATTAGCTATTGAAATGGAAAGATGAATTGTACATTTTCTGATTAAATTATGTCTAACAAACATATTTGTCTACAGACATCCAATTCAGTCAGATCTCAGAAGCTAAGCAGGGTCAGGCCTGGTTAGTACTTGTATGGGAGACCGCCTGGGAACACCAGGTGCTATAGGCTTGGGAGAAGGACCCAGCAACCCACTCCCAAAAAGCAATCAACTATTGAAAATCCAATGAACAGGAGAGAAACGCCACAATAGTGTTTCATCTGCCGTACATATGGGCGCTATGAGTCGGACACTGACTTGACCCCACCTGACAAAAACAACAACAACAACAACAAACATATATGGCTTCTACTATTTGACTTTACTGAGCTATGCCGTGAGGGAAAGATTTCATTTTTCTCTTGCTAAAATTATTAATAGAGAGGTATCTGCCATACAGTTCTCTACTATTGAGTTCAGTGTCTGGCATCTCAACAATTCTTCCACATAGTGGGTTTTACATGGTAATAATTTATTCAGAACATTTGAAATGCTGTTTCTTTTAAAAACCAGGTCACTGGAGAACACTGAAATCAGTGGAGGCATTAAAACAGATTTAATGAAACTTTCTACAAATGAAACTGGCAGGACACAAGCTTTGCAGCAGGAATGGTCGTCCAAAAGGCTTATTAAGATAATCTCCTGCTGAGCGTTTACCTCTGATGTTGCTTTCTCCGTCCCCTACTGTCTTGTTTTTGTTAGACACTTTTAACACATTCCATCCTGACAAAGAAAAAAGGGGGCAAGTGAAACAAGAAAAATACTTTTTAAAAATAATAAAAGGCCAAGTAACTGTCTTTTTGTTTGAGTAACAACACGGGGTCCCCTCCTCTAAGGCTTTCAAAGTTGTTTCTACAAGCAAGTTCAGGAAGTGATGCTCTGCACCCAGTGGGAACTCAATACTGCTCAGTGACCTGCTTACATCCACAGGAAGACCCTTCACAGGAACGTTAGGGGCCTTACGTGGGGGTCACGCTTTGACCTGTGGAATATGGAAATTAGGGAAACACTTTGTGGTGGTTGTTGGGTGCTGTGGGGTCAGGTTGAACTCATAGCAACCTTATGTACAATGAAACACTCCCCAACACTGTGCCATGCCCAGCACTGTGTCAGCGCTTCTCTGCGATTCATAGGGTTTTCAATGGCTGATTGTTTTGGAATTGTTTGGGGAGTGGGCTGCCAGGTCCTTCTCCCATTTTTGAGGTGCTGGGTATCAAACCCAGGGCCTCAGAGTACTCAGAGCAGGACTCAACCAACTGAGCTAAACCCCAACCCAGGGGTTTGTTTGAACAGTATACCTAACATATCACATTTTAGTTTTCTCTGTTGCCATGCCACAAAACAAAGATTATTTCTATGTTTGTGTGCCACATCAGTTTGAAAGAATGACATGAAGTCATTAACAAACGAAGACTCTCTGTAACACTCCACCCATCTTACTACTACATCCTGAGAGCTACTGAAAACAAAAATATAATTTACCTAGATTCTTGTATTATCACTATAAAATGAATTTTAAACAATTGAAGAGAAAGTACACAAAGTTATAATTTGATTTACTTAAAAGTAAATTTTAATTAAATACTTAAAATCTCTGTCCTTATAAAATGGAACTAGCATACCTATCTTCATTTTTTTCCATTTTTATTTTGCTCTGATAGGCGCATCTTCCTGTGTCTTCATAGGTATTTTGATTAGGCCATGATGATTTTCCATTGACATGAAGTTTTGCAAGATCATTTCTGAGCCTTTCATTCTCATATTCCAGTTTGTTAATACATGTATGCCTTGAATGTTCCCTGTTAGTGAAGTCCATACTCTAGAGAATAAAATAAACTATCATTGAACAAACTGACTCTTATAAATGGTAGATATTTTCTGTGTGTTTGGATACATGTGTTGGGAAGGCCCTTTCATTTGAGCCAAGAGGTGTGGTTCACATTTGCAATAAGAGCAATGCATATAATACTCTTATGACCAATAAGAAAAGGTTTACCCTATTCATTATTGTTCTTTCCAACAAATTGGTCACATTTAAAGGTTTTTGTGTCCTAGTGATTAATAATGGAAATAACATATACTTCAATTTAAAAAGTTTCTTCTGATTATAATTTGTATCATTATAGAAAATATGAATGATATTAAGAACAAAATATCCCAAAAGAACAAAATATCCCATACTACCACCATGCAACAGTGCCTAGCTCAGTTGGTAGAGCGCTGTGCTGCAGTCTCTGAGGTCCCGAGTTCAATTCCCAGCAGGGCAAAAAATGGGAGAAGGGCCTGGCAATCCACTCCCAAGGCAATCCCAACACAGTCAGCCATTGAAAACCCTATGAGGGTCGCTATGAGTTGGATACCGACTCAACGGCACCTAACAACACAACAACCACCACCACCATGCAGTGATAACTGCTATCAATATTTCTGTTTTCCTATCAATAGAAAATAGAAAGAACAAAAATGTCAATATAATTATATGGATACTTCCAGAATTATAATCAACATAAAAATATAATAGGAAATTTGGTATAATTAATATAAAATATAATATAGATACTAATAAATTATAATCATAATTATAAAATTGTAATGTATAAAATGCAATAAAGATTTGGGGACTTTTTTCCCTCAAACATTATACATACTTCAAACATAAGATTTTTAATGACTGCATTGAAAGGCTATAAATAAATTCATTTAGTCCTCCTGCTATGGAAAATTTAGTTTGTTTACAAAATTATAAATAACACTGCTGATTTCCTCATACACAAATCTTGGTCAGTATTTCTTTAGGAATGGGATTACTAGGATAAATTTTATGAATGTTTTTGAAGACCTTGCTGAAAAGTGCCAATTTTCTCCTATATCTCATCAATTCCCACCAATCACGTGTTAAAGGACCTATTTTTATAACATTCACAACAATTTAATATTATTTTGTTAAATTTTCTAACTTGATAGATGAAATAACTTATTCATTGTTTTTATATTTTTTTCTGGGAATTTTTACAAAATCTTTTGTCAATCAGTGTTTTGTCATTTTTCCATTAAGGTGTATGTGCTTACTAATTTGAAAACTACTTTTAATATTAAGGATAACATTCATTGTCTCTTCAACTGGTTGAAATTATGTTTTCCATTTGATTTTTAAATTTTAATTGCAGTGTGTGATGTGATTTTTCTTCTTGTTGTTGTTAGGTGCCGTCGAGTCAGTATCTGACTCGCAGTGACCCTCATAGGGTTTTCAATGGCTGTTTCGGGATTGCCTTGGGAGTGGATTGCCAGGTCTTTCTCCCATTTTTGTGGTGCTGGGAATTGAACTCGGGACCTCAGAGACTGCAGTGCAGTGCTCTACCAAGTGAGCTAAATCCCAGCCCATGTTTTTTCTAGGAGTTTTTTTTTTAATTAGTGAAATCTCTCAGACTTATTCCTTTGTAACTTCTTTGCTTTTAGATTTCAGATTTCTTTTCATCATAAAAGCTATTAAATATTCACTTGTACTTTCTTCTATTTGTTTTATGATTTCATTGTTTTAATTCTCTAGCTTATTTGGAATTTTGGTATAAAATGAGAGAACAAAAATAATAAATTATTCTAATTATTTAAATCACATATTGATTAAAACATCAATTCCTCACTGCTCGATGATGCAAAAAATTATATGCTAAATCTATAAAGACTGGGATCTGATTCTGGACCATTCTATCCTATTGATCTTACAGTTGAGATTGTGCCAGTACCACACAGTATTGAGCAATACAGCTTCACAATAAAATTTACTATCTGATATGGAGCACACAATTTAGTGCATTCTCCGGAAGGAAAATGAAATATTTAACTCACAAAATGGGCGGTATAGAGAAAGAGTAGAGATTTCTGAGGCCATTGAAAATTATTCACTTATTATTTATTAGTATCAATACCAACAAGTGTAGAAATGTGTAAGTATGTTGTTAAGTGGTGTCAAGTCTGGTCCAACTCTTAGAGACTGTCATAGAGTTTTCAATGGCTGATTGGGGATTGCTTTGGGAGTGTATTGCCCTGTCCTTCTCCTGTTTTTGTGGTGCTGGGGATAGAACCTGGGTCCTCAGAGAGTGCGGAGCAGCACTCTACCAATTGAGTTAAACCCTAGCAGCTGTATATAAGTATAAAGTGTTTAAAATGTTTACTTTTGTTTTATTTCACTTTAAAGGCCAAATCTGCTTAATATGTTTTCTTTTACTGCCTATCACATTATGGATATTTAGTAAATATGTAAGAAAGTCTCACTTCTGAATAGAAGAAAATGCTCCAGGAGGGCAAACGTCTCATAAATACAATCCAGAAAGAGTTATGTGTTTCTAAGTCTATTCACCAAGGTGCACTTTGAAAAAGGAGGGCCTTGAGGTATTTCTGTTTGTTAGGCTCTTGACTTTAGAATTTCTCAGTATTTACTCTTCTGAGACACCAGGGCAGATAAAAGAGCAATCTGTAGTCCTTTGCTTTAAAAGAGAAAATACTGCTTATTCTAAAATTAGAGTAGGTTTCTAATGAATATAAAAGAGGCAGAATCTTATAAAATTTTGCCCTCCAAAGGGAAAAAATTCATGTGGACAGATACGGATGAAAAAGGTCAACCAGAATCTTATCTTTGGATAAGATTTAAAATTTCACTCTGAATAAGACATCTGCTGTGGAAATATATAATTTTAATGGTCTGTTGCTCAGTTAAAATTGTATTCAAGATTAATCTGTAAATTAGATTTTATCTATGACTATTTTTGGTCCAGTGTTGGCTTAAAGTAATTAAGCATGATAGTAATAATTTTTCAAAGCCTGACAATTTTCTAAATGTACCATAATTAAATAAGTGTTTTGCATGACCTAAAAATGTTACATAGGTTATATATTTACATGTTTTAGATTTAAGAGTATATTCCATTTTTTCTTGATGGAAATCTCTTTTGAGCTTTTTTTTTTCATATTTCTTCCTGAATACTTTTCTAGGGATTTCAGAAATGTATCTCCCACTAGATGGTATCATATGAAAATATACATTAATTAATCAAATCTACTTCCTCCTTTCTTTCCTTTTTTAAAAAAATTTCTCCACTTTGGGGCTTGAACCCAGGCCCTGCTACATGTGTGGCAAGTGCTATATCACTGAGTTACACGTCTAGCCCTACCTCTGTTTTATTGAGGCCTGTTACTTGATTCTGGTTTCTTTCAACATTTTAGAGTTCCACAGTTTTAATTAATTTCTTTGCTCTTGAAATGATAAAGCCTCCTCGTGCTTATGCACTTGGAAAGACTAGGATGAGGCCAGTTAAATTACTGAAATGGCACTTTGCGTGTATAGTTTTTCTTTTTAGTTATGTATATTTAACAATAATAATTAGGCTAACAAAAATATGTATACAAAGAGACAGGCTTTAATTATTTTTTATGGTTAGCAAGGTAGTTTTAAGTATGTAAATGGATATTTTAATCATTTTGAGGGCATTAATTTTTTATGCTATTATTTTATTTAGCTGACTTTATGTATAGTGAAAAGCAAATCAATCTTTTAAAAAATTACCATAAATTCTAAGTTCTGACTGAATTTGATTTTGTGACAATTTTCTTAAAGAGAAATTGATACAATTATAGGACTAACTAAATATGGAATCAAAGAAAACTGTCATGATGAACTGGATTCCTCGTTAGCTACCTAGGAGTACAGTAAAAGTGAACCTTCTTTTCTCTGTGCAGTCAGGTTTCAACACAAATCCAAGGCAAGCATTTCTTAACAAGCCAGGCACCTCTGGCTCTGTTACAATTCTAAGTGTCTCACTGAGACCCAGGAAAACTTCAGTCCCAGGTGGTCGGCCTAGCAGAACTCTCTCCAGAGTTAACAGGAGCCATTCAGCCCTACGCATGCAGTGGTGGTGACTGAGTGCAAAGCTGCTTTTTCACACTGGGCAGGTGCCTTTGGCAACCCTCTCGCCTCAGAGGAAATGAGCAGGGAGCTTCACAGTTGAGCAGGAAGATTCTCAAAGCTGTATTTATAGATATGACCAACCTCAAGGTCAGCAAGTTCTTTGTATAGAAAGGAAAAAGTAAATATTTTAATAATGTCCAAATATCACATTAGAAGGCTTAAAAATAATGATGTAAATATTTTGTTTCTTATTATCTGAGATGGGCTGAGATTTAGCTCAGTGGATAGAGCACTGTGCTGCAGTCTCTGAGGACGAGAGTTCAATTCCCAGCACCGCAAAAATGGGAGAAGGGCCTGGCAATCCACTCCCAAGGCAATCCCAAAACAGTCAGCCATTGAAAGCCCTGTGAGGGTTGCTATGAGTCGGATACCGACTCCATGGCTCCTAACAACAACAACAACAATTATCTGAAATAAAATTTAAGCACCAATTATTTAATTATATGTTTATTTATCATTCCAATTATTTCAGAAATAATTATCTAACTTTGGGATTTTTTTCTACGTATGAGATTTTAACATATACATGTATGAAAGTTTTCTTCATTTTAAGAAATTAGAAAAAGTGCATTAAATAAAACAAACAGAAGATGAAATTAAGTGACAAAATCTAAAAATAAATGAAATGAATGAAGAAATAATAAACCCCCAAAGCAATATTTTATATACTTTATGTACTCATGAGACAGAATTAAGACAAAAAAGACAAAGAATGTGTTTGACTACATAGCATAATATGATAATAAAAGGAACAGAGTTTAGGTGAGTGTGGTGGTGAACAGTGGAAGAGATGAGGCGGTTTTTGTTGACATGATTATTTATCTCAAAAACCCTAAATAATTCTAGTAAAATTCCATATTAGAATTAACAAAATAACCTGGACTTTTTTGTATATTTGCAATCAGTTCCTAGGTATGGAGAAAGGAAAATATTCTACTTGTGGCAGTGACAAGAATTGTTAATATTTGAGAACAATTTTTTTTAAAAGACACAGAACCTGTACAAAAAAATTGTAAGATCTTACAGAAAGATATAAGATGTGAAGAAATGGAAAGCCATGTTATAGTCTTATTTTTATGTTAAATATCCCTTATTATATTCATTTTTCTATTACAAAACAAATTTATATTAATATTGGAATTTCAAAAAATAAATATTAAAATTATTGAAAAAGCAAAAAATAAGAAAGCAAGAACAATGTGTATCACTAACATCCAAAATAATTATTCAGATTTTTCTATTCAGTTTTTTAAATATGTGGGAATTTTAAAATTATGTTAGTAAGTGCATAAATACCTACATCCTCTTTTTTTTCTGGTTGATCTTTCTTCCCTTTTTTATTTTTTATTTTATTTAAAAATTTTAATTAGCATACAGTACAACGGGTTTCACTATGGCATTTTCATACAAGTATATCACGCACTTTGTTCTCATTAGACTCTCTTGTTGCTCCCCTCCCCCTCCCGCTATTCCCCTCTCTCTCTCTCTCTCTCTCTCTCTCTCTCTCTCTCTCCCTCTCTCTCCCTCTCTCTCTCTCTCTCTTCTCTCTTTTTTTTGTGGTACTGACAGTTGAACCCAGAACCTTGCACATACTTCACAAGCCCTCTACTACTGGGCTGCAACCCTAGACCCTTTTTTATTTTTTTATCTATAGACAGGGTCTTGCTAATTTGCACAGGTTGGCTCCAGCCTCAGACTTGTGATCCTCCTGCCTCTGCCTCCTGAGTCGCTGGGATTAGAGGCGTGCAGCATTGTGCCAGCTTATGTTGTATTCTTAGATGGAAAATTTTTACTATAATAATGCTAAATCTTTCAGAGTTAATATATAACTCCAAGTAGAATCCAACAAGAAATTATAAGGAGAAGCTGGATAAATTGAGCTTAATGTTCATATAAAAGTTTAAATTGGGCTCCTATTTTATTTCACATTCAAAATTAAAGTTCAAATGGACTAAAGATTTGGATGAAAAATATAAAAATATTTGAAAAAATCTAAGAGGCAATATATACATGTATAAGTTGGGAAAATCATGTTATTCGAGAAAGGAAACTCCAAAGCTATAAAGCAAGAGATATGTATGTTTGACAAAGAACAATTTAAAACTCTGTGTGTGGCAAAAATATACCATAAAAAAGTTACAAAAACAGATCTGGAAAAGTGCTTTTATAAATTAACAAGAAAAAGGCAAAAATAACCCAACAGAAAAATGAGCAAAAGATATATCTAATTTAAATTAATATGAATTGCCAATAGATATACAATAATAGGCTCACATATAGACAGGAAAATGAAAATTAACGTACCATTAAGAAATTACTTTATAAGCATCATACTGACAAAAATTAAAAAGAGCAACTGCACTTATTGTTGGTAAGGAAGAAAGAAAAAAAGGTAGAAATATGATTTGATAACAACATTGAAATTGTTGTTAGGTGACATTGAGTCCATATCTGACTCATAGTGACCCTACGTACAACAGGAAAAATACTATTGGCAGTGCTTCTCTGCTATTCATAGGGTTTTCAATGGTGGATTGATTTTTGGGAGTGAGTTGCCGGGTCCTTCTCCCAAGCCTACAGCACCTGGTGTTCCCAGGCGGTCTCCCATCCAAGTACTAAGCAGGCCTGACCCTGCTTAGCTTCTGAGATCTGATGGGATTGGATGCCACAATGTGATGGCTATAGGCTCACATTTGAAATTAAGATACACATATTGTTTGAATCAATAATTCCTCTTCTGGGAAACTATTCAAGACATGTGGATAAAGATTTTTTTTTTTTTTTACAATACTGTTCATTCAATTAAGAATCTGAAAATGAGTTGAATATGATAGGGCTAAAATAATTATGAGAAATAGTTTAATAAATTTTGATACATATTACAGAATATTAGCAAGCCATTATAAAGGATGAAATGAATTTAAACCAGTTGGTTTGGAAGGATCCAGAGGGATATTACTGAGTGAACAACAAGACACACAGAAGTATATGATCTCATTTTTTAAAAATGATAAAATACTCAAATAGGCATGCGATTATATATACACAGATATACATAAAAGTACAACATGATACAAACTGAGGAATTGATGTATAGTTTCTGGTGGATGAGATGTGATATGGATAGAGGACTGGAGGAAAGGGGAGAAGACTGCACTGAAATTACCTGTGCACAAATTATGATTCAATTTATAAAAATTATGTATGCTTTATGAGTATATTTTTCTCCTAAGAAATTAGGAGGTCTGGGATTTAGCTCCGTTGGTAAGAGTGCTGCTATGCAGTCTCTGAGGTCCCAAGTTCAATTCCCAGCACCGCAAAAATGGGAGAAGAACCTGGCAATTCACTCCCAAGGCAATCCCGAAACAGTCAGCCATTGAAAACCCTATGAAGGTCGCTATGAGTTGGATACCGACTCACCAGCACCTAACAACAACAAGAAGAAATTAGGAATGACAGAAAGATGTTTACTAACTTGTACAGATGTCCATGTATACAGCCAGAAGGCACTTTTAGACAATGTATATATTATAGGTTTATTTCTATAAAAGAGCACTCAACCCCTGCCCTCTGTGTATGCATAGTGAGGGAAAGGTGATGGATGTCGCACACTACCCTGTTAGCACCAGGCAGCTCTAGAGCCCTGATTAGGATTAAGGATAGGAGTGTGGATAATTAGATCCTTCTTTATATGTCTTTGTGTGATTTATTTCTTATAAAACCAAAAGCCTAGGGGAGCCAGAGTGCAGCAGGCCCAGTTGGGGTAAAATGACCTGGAATATACACATAAAAACATTCAGATTGAATGTGAAAAATATGGAAGGTGGGATGGGGGGAGATCACTGTAGAGGGATAAAGGGGGGAGTGGATAATCTCAATGTAAATAATGCAACTTCATGAGTACTTTGAAAAAATAGGAGAATATAACCCAAATATACATTTGAGTTTTAGTGCATATTAGTCATTGCTTGCAGCTGTAGCCCTGTGGCATCCAATCCTGTCAGATCTCGGAAGCTAAATGGGGTCGGGCCTCATTAGTACATGGATGGGAAACTACCTGGGAACACCAGGTGCTATAGGCTTGGGAGAAGGACCCAGCACCCCCTCCCAAAAATCAATCTGCCATTGAAAACCCTATGAACAGCAGAGAAGCACTGACATTAGTGTTTCACCTGTTGTACGTAGGGTCACTATGAGTCAGATACCAACTCAGCGGCACCTAACAACAAGAAAGTATATTAGTCATAAGGCTCCAAAAACCTTGTGGGTTGATGAAAGGGTACCCAGAAGTGATGTTGTGGATGCATAATGGAAAAAGCCAATGCTCTATTACTCTGTACCCCACCATCATTTACTAATAAAGGGGGAAAAAAGAATTTGAAAAATACAAATACTATTGTGTGATTAAAAAAAAAAAAAACTCATGAAGCCAGGATGCTATTTAACTTTTTGTGTGTATAGCACTTAGAAAGAAAATTGCTGGGGGATAAGCAGATATTTGAATGCATCAGATAGGCTTTCTCTTTTATCCATTTGTACTCTAATCAGAGGCTCTATAACCATGCTCAAAGAAGAGGGGGAAATGCTTCTAGATGCTTCTACTCTTTTGTTGCTAGAGTATGGATTACCATGAGAACAAGTGTACAATATCACAAAGATAGTAAAATTGGAGCTCAAGAGCAAGAATAATTCTAGAAATTTTACAAACTCATGGAGACTAAATAATACACTGCTGAATGACCAATGGGTTGTTGATGAAATCAAAATGGAATTTAAAAAATTCCTGCAATCAAATGATGATGAAAACACATCCTACCAAAACATATGGGATACAGCAAAGACAGTTTTAAGAGGGAAGTTTATAGTATTAAGTGCCTTCATCAATAAGGTGGAGAAAAGCCAAATAAATGACCTACTGACACACCTTATGACACTAGAAATTCAACCACAAATCAACCCTAAAAGGAGTATCCAAAAAGAAATTACAAAAATAAAGGGAGAAATATCTCAATTAGAATCTAAAAATATAATTCAAAAAATTAATAAGACTAGGAGCTGGTTCTTTGAAAAGATTAATAAAATAGACACTCCTCTGGCCAATCTCATCAAAAAGAAAAAGGAAAAAAAGTAACATAGTAAGGATTAGGAAGGAAAATGGGCCCGTAACCACTGACTACAATGAAATACAGAAAATTGTCAGGGATTACTATGAGACATTGTATTCCCCAAAATATGAAAATACAGAAGAAATGGATAAATTTATTAACACATACGACTTACCAAAGCTAACCCCAGAAGACATAAGTGACCTAAACAAGCCCATTACATATACTGAAATAGAAAAGGTAATAAAAAGCCTCCCAACAAAGAAGAGACCAGGTCCTGATGGGTTCACAGCAGAATTTTACCAAACTTTCAAAGAAGATATAATACCTGTCTTCCTCAATATTCCAAAAAGTAGAAAAGGAGGGAACACTCCCAAATTCATTCTATGAAGCTATCATCACCCTAATACTTAAACCAGGAAAAGATTCATCTAAGATAGAGAACGATAAACCCATCTCCCTTATAAATTGTTGTTGTTGTTAGGTGCCGTTGAGTCGGTATGCGACTCATAGCGACACTCATATGATTTTCAATGGCTGTTTCGGGATTGCCTTGGGAGTGGATTGCCAGGTCCTTCACCCATTTTTGTGGTGCTGGGAATTGAAATTGGGACGTCAGAGACTGCAACTCAGCGCTCTACCAACTGAGCTAAATCCCAGCCCCTCCCTTATAAATATAGATGTGAAAATCCTTAACAAAATCCTGGCAAACCGAATCTAGCAACATTTTAAAAGGATTATTCACCATGACCAAGTGGAATTTATTCCACAGATGCAAGGCTGGTTCAACAAACAGAAATAAATTAATGTAATCTAACATATCAAGAAACTGGCAAACAAAAACCACATGATCAATTGATGCTGAAAAGGCCTCCAACAAAGTGCAACACCTTTTCATGATGAAAACCCTGGAGAAGATAGGTGTAACAGGCAAATAACTTAACATCACAAAAGTTACCTATAACAGACCTACAGCCAACATTATATTAAATGGAGAAAAACTGAAATCATTTCCTCTTAGATCTGGAACAAGGCAAGGATGTTCACTCTCTCCTGTTCTATTTAACATAGTAACTGAAGTCCTCGCCAGGGCAATCAAACAAGAGAAAGAAATCAAAGGGATATAGATTGGCAATGAAGAGGTCAAACTATCCTTATTTGCAGATGACATGATTCTATACCCAAAAGACCCCAAAACCTCATCCAGAAAACTTTTAGATCTAATCAACTCTTTCAGCAAAGTGGCAGGATATAAAACCAACACACAAAAACCAATAGCTTTTCTTTACACTAACTGTAACCAGGAAGAGAAGGAAATTACAGAAACAATACCTTTCACCATAGCCCACCAGAAAAATTAAGTACTTTGGAATCAATCTAATCAAAGAGCCTTCAGATCTTTACAAGGAAAATTTCAAAACATTAAAGAAAGAAATAGCAGAGGATACTAAAAAATGGAAGGACCTTCCCTGCTCCTGGATAGGGAGAATCAATATAGTAAAAATGGCTATCCTACCAAAAGCAATTTATAGATTTAATGCAATCACTATTAAAATTCCATTGATTGACTTTACAGAAATAGAAAAAATGATCCAAAAATTCATAATGGAATCACAAAAGACCATGTATAGCTAAAATACTCTTAAGCTGCAAAACTAGTGCAGGTGGAATCACAATCCCTGACTTAAAGCTATAGTACAGGGCAGTGGTGGCAAAAACAGCTTGGTACTGGCACAAAAATAGGCCTGAAGACATGTGGAACAGAATAGAGGATCCAGAAATACCTCAACACACCTATAGCAACCTAACTTTTGACAAAGGAGCAAATCAAGTAAATTGGAAAAAGGATAGCTTTTTCAATAAATGGTGCTGGGAAACATGGACCTCCGCTTGCAGAAAAATGAAAACTGACCTGCATCACTCAATATGCACAAGAGTTAACTCAAAATGGATAAAAGACCTCAACATAAACCAGAAACTTTAAAACTAATAGTAGACAGGATAGGTAATATGCTCCAAATATAGGCATTGGAAAGTATTTACTTAATAGGACTCTAATTGCTCAAGAGATTGCAACAAGAATAGATAAATGGGATTACATGAAATTGAAAAGTTTCTGTACAGCAAAGGAAACAATCAACAGAGTCAAGGAAATCCCCACTGAATGGGAAAAAATTTTTGCATCCTATACATCAGACAAGGGCCTAATTACCAGAATTTGTAAAGAACTTAAGAAAAAAATTCCCAAGAAAACAAATAACCCAATACAGAAATGGGCAAAGGAACTGAATAGACAGTTCTCAAATGAAGAGGTCCATAAAGCCATGAAACACATGAAAAAATGCTCAACATCCCTAGCCATTAGGGAAATGCAAGTTAAAACAACTCTGAGATTCTACCTTACACCAGTAAGAATGGCCAAAATCAATAAAGCAAATAACAACAAATGCTGGTGAGGTTGCAGAGAAAAGGGAACACTCTTACATTGCTGGTGGAGCTGTAAATTGGTCCAACCACTTTGGAAATCAATATGGAGGTATCTTAAAAAACTAAAAATTGATCTACTGTATGACTGAGCTATAACACTATTGGGAATTTACCCAAAGGGAGATGTGTCATCACACCACAGAGACACCTGCATCTCCATGTTCAATGCAGCACTTTTCACAATAGCAAGGATATGGAATCAACCAAAGTGCCCATCAACAGAAGAATGGATAAAAAAACTATGGTACATATACACAATGGAATACCACTCAGCAATCAAAAAAGTGAAATAATGCCTTTTGCAGCAAAATGGATGGAATTGGAGAAAATTATTTTAAGTGAATGAACATAAGCTCAGAAAGAGAAATACCACATGTTCTCACTCATATCTGGGAGCTGAATCAAAATTATATGAAGGAAAAAATCCTATGCAGAGGTCGGAACATTAAAAAAAAAAAAGCTAAAGTCAACCTAGTGGAGAAGGGACAATTTGGGGAACACAAAAGAAGGAGGGAGTGATCTAGCAAAAGGAGGAAATCCTGGAAGAGGAGAGCAGGAGAGGAGGAACAAGGAGGAGTGAGGAATGGGGGAGGGGGTGACCTCAGGGTGAATAGCCCAACTTGAATAGTCCTGGAAATAATTATGATAACATCAATAATACCAAAGAATGGTAGTAACATAAATGGGCTAGAAAATTCATTTAATAGTACTGACAATGTATAAAGGAAGTTCACTACAGAAAAAGTTTCCATATTAAACATAATTGGAACCCAAGGATATATAGAAAACTATTACCATAAAAAGACAAGCAAATGGAAGAGAAGTCTTTGGTGGAGGGGTGGGATGGGGGGAGGAAGCACACAAGAAGATAAGGGGGAACTTACCTGTGTAATGTACAACAAAATGCATATATGGAAATGTCACAATGAAAAGCATGTCAGAATGAATCATATTAAGATATACATTAAAAATTTCCAGTAAAAAAATCACAAAGATAGTATCAAGGTGTAAGAAGGGACTGTGGAGAATGCCTGGTCCAATGCCCTCACTTTAGAGCTAAAGGAACTGAGGCCCAGGTTAAGTAATAACTGTTCCTCATATCTTATCCTCTCCATTTCTTGAATGAAAGAAAAACAATTTTAGGATTTTTCTCTCAGGGCAAATAACGGTAAACAAGTAACACTGGTATTTCAATACTTCAAAAAATAAAAATCCTCATATAAAAGTCAACCATCCCCAGGCACAGTGGCACACATCTCTAATCTCAGCAATTTGGGAGGCAGAGGCAAGAGGAAATTCAAGGCCAGAGGTGGCCTGTACAACTCAGTGAGACTCTGTCTCAAGATAAAAAAGAAAAAAAGAGGCTGGAGGTGTAACTGAGTGGTAGAGCACTTGCACAATATATGTAAGGCCCTGGGTTCAACCTTCTAGTGCCAAAATAAATAAGTAAACACACAAATAAATAATGAGCCATCAATGTTACACAAAACAATGGAAATGAGACACGTGGAGCCTGTTTAAGTTCTCTTGTGTAAACCCGGAGAGCCATTGGCTCATTCATTCATTCACCCCTCTTTTCTTCCAAACAACATACACTGAACGCTTACTCTACACCTGATGTTGTGAGGTGCTGGTGACACAAACATTAATAAGATATAATCCTGTTTGCCACCCTGGGGGAAAG
>VMDO01021877.1:0-34520 GCA_007922755.1 Pedetes capensis | reverse complement strand
TATAACCATATGTTCAACTTCATTCACAAAGCAATCCTAGTCAAAACAACAACATACTATTTTCACCTGTGAATTTTTTGTCCCATAAATTCTAGCTAACCTATTCAATGAAGTATGTATTTATTCAGTTGGCAAGTGTTTTATCATCAGCATTTGTTTAATCTAACATATATTTATTCTTATAAAAATGAAAAAGTTTGAGGGTAGTTGGGGATGAAAGAATGGAAAAAGGATAAACCAATCAGATATTATTTTTATCTGTCACAAACTCGGCAGATTAAAATAATAGCAGTTGTGTTACAGTTCTGGAGACTTAGAAGTCTGAGGTCAAGATTTCAACAAGATCAGCTTCTTTTGAGGCTATGGGGGAGAATCTGTTCCATGCTTTTGATGGTTTGCTTATAATCTTTAGCATTCCTTGATTTGTAGATGCATTGCTCCAAATTCTACCTCCAACTTCACATGATAGTCTCCCTATGTGCAGGTCTGTTTCCGTGACTAAATGTCCCCTTTCTTTTAAGTGACATAGTCATATTAGATTAGGGTTTACCCTGGTAACATTGTCTTAACTTGGTCATTTGCAAAGATCCTAATTCTAAATAAGGTCACATTAACACATAGTGAGTGCTAGGACTTTAACATCATTTGGCGGGGGACATGATTTATTATGATATGAATATGAAATGTCCCTCACAGGTCCATGGATTGGAGGCTTTGTCCCCCAACTGAGAGGTACTAGAAATTTATGGAGATGAAGCCAAGCTGGAGGAAGTAGGTCAATGAGGGTGGATCCTTGGGGGTATCTTGTCCCTGGCCCCTCCCTCTACTTCCTGGTTGGCATGAGGTGAGCAATTTTGCTATATCACATGCTGCCTGCCATGATGTTTTGCCTCACCACAGGGCCCAGAGCAGTGGATCCGACCAGGCTTGGACTCAAACTTCCAAAACTGTGAGCCAAAATAAAAATTTCCTCCCTTATGTTGATTTTCTCAGTATTAGTCATAGCGGCAAAAAGCCTAACACACTATTCAGCCCATAATAATTGGTAACACTGAAAAATTTGGTTAGTATTTGGTGATGTTTGGTGAGGGGGGAGGAAGCATACATTCTTACATAGATTGTAGGAGTTTAACTTGTTCTTTGGAAGGCAATTTGGTAATATCTATGAAACTTCCATGAAATATTTATGAAAACTTCAAATGTACCTACTGTTTATCAAGGTGATTCCACTTTTAGGAATTTTTTTCTCTACACACACACACACACACATGATATGTATGTATGTATGTATGTATGTATGTATGTATGTATGTATTTTTTATTGGAAATTTTTAGTGTACACCTTAAAGTGATTCATTCTGACATGCTTTTCATTGTGACATTTCCATATATGCATTTTGATATACATTATTCATATAGGTTCCCCCTTAACCTCTTGTATGCTTCCACCTCCCTCCCACCCTCCCCATCTAAGACTTCTCTATCTTTTACTTGGTAATATTTTTCTATATGTCCTCGGGTTCCAGTTCTGTTTAAGATAGAAACTTTTCCTGTAGTGATCTTTGTTTTTATCTTGTCAGAACAATTGCATGCATTTTCTAGACCATTTATATTGACACCATTCTTAGCTATTTTTTTTCTCATTTTATTTTGATCCGATCTTTGTATAGGATTTTTTCCTTCTTATAATTTTGATTCAGCTCCCACATATGAGTGAGAACATGTGGTGTTTCTCTTTCTGAGCTTGTGTTCGTTCACTTAAAATAATTTTCTCTAATTCCATCCATTTTGCTGCGAATGACCTTATTTCATTTTTCTTGATTGCTGAGTAGTATTCCATTGTGTATATGTACCATAGTTTTTTTAATCCATTCTTCTGTTGAAGGGCACTTTGGTTCCATATCCTTGCTATTGGGAAAAGTTCTGCATTGAACACGGAGATGCAGGTGTCTCAGTGGTATGATGATCCATCTTCCCTTGGGTAAATTCCCAGTAGTGTTATAGCTGGATCATACGGTAGATCTATTTTCAGTTTTTTAAGATACTTCCATATTGATTTCCACAGTGGTTGGACCAATTTATAGCTCCACCAACAATGTAAGAGTGTTCCCTTTTCCCCACACCCTTGCCAGCATTTGTTGTTATTTGTTTTATTGATTAAGATATGTATTTATTTATAAGAGAAAAACAAAACAAAACTGTGTGCAGCCTAAATGTCCACCAATTGAAGAAATGATTAGCTACTTACATGTGGCTGATTCACATATAAAGCATTACCTTTATCCCAGTGCTGGAGATCAAACACAGTACCTTGTGTGTTATACCACTGAGCTACATCCTCAACCTACCTGACTTTTAAGAAATAAAGGAGATTTATATTTACTCCAAGAAATATCTCTAGGATATATTAAGTTAAAGATGCAAGGCACAGAGAAATTATTTTGTATGATTCTTTTGGTGTAAAAATTTTGAGAGATTATTATACAAGTTATGCCAATTATTTCCATGAAGAATGTACATGAAACTGGGCGTGGACCTGGGGATAGAAAAGCAGACTTAATGTTATACTTGTCAGTAGTGTTTAAAATTTCTTATAATTTACATGTATTATTCAAATCTTTTATTTTCTGGTTTAGATGTAGTAGGAGTTTAGGTGTTATTTTTGTTTTTATACTTTTTCTACTAAAAAGGGACTGTTGTTGTTAGGTGCCATGGAGTTGGTGTCTGACTCATAGTGACCCTATGTACAACAGATGAAAGACTATTGTCAATGCTTCTCTGCTAATTATAGGGTTTTCAATGGATGATTGTTTTTTGGGAGTGGGTTGCCAAGTCCTTCTCCCAAGCCTACAGCACCTGGTGTTCCCAGGTGGTCTCCCATCCAGGTGCTAACTATGCCTGACCCTGCTTAGCTTCTTAGATCTGACAAGATTGAATGCCACAGTGGTATGGCTGCAGGCTAAAAAGGGACTAGTGAATGTTGAATAAAAATTTGAAAAGAGTCTCCACATCTTATTCCCTGAGATAAAAGATTTATTGTAAGTTAGAATATTCTTACAGTCATATTCTCAAGGAATATTTAACACTTGCTGGAGGGATGCATCTCATAATTTTATATGTGTGTGCTCTATGGCTATGATGCTAGTTCCTTTTTAATTGTGGAAAAGTACTGAGCAAGAGGTTGGGTTCTAGACAGCTTTAGAAGTTTAAACAGAAAAAGACTACAGTCAGAAAGATCTTTACATATTATTTTTATGAAAACCAAAACAAAAAAAAAAAAGGAGAAAGAAAAAAGAAAGAAAGCCATGGTATTTATTTTAGGATGAAATACAAAGACTAAGCAAAGGCAGAATTTTTGTTTTTTAAAGAGTATTCTCTTTCCCAGGGTTAAATAGTCTGATATAGAAGCTGCCTTATTTACTGTGACCAGCCAGGGTCAGCAGAGTTAAACAACTTCCCGTGGGAAAAATATTATCCATACAATCATAGTCAGTCTGCTTGTTTCCTGGACATGTTACGAAGGTTAGTTCAGACACAAGGAGTACGTCTCTATTAACAGACTGGAAGGAGCATTTCAAAGTAGCTTTACATTCTATATAGTTTCAAGATATTGTACTAGTCACCTCTGAAGAAAAAGTACCATTATAATGGAAAATGTATGAAATGTTTTGATGAATAGCAAGAGTTTACTCACAGAGAGTAATCTTTATACCCACTTAATTTCCTTTTGTCAGTGTTATCATAGGATACTGAATTGAAAGTCACTTGTGCTCCATGAAACTAACTGAGGAGTTTTTTCCAGTCACTGTAGATTTCTAAATGTAATATAGGATTCCATAATTCACAGCATCTCCTAAGTTAAGCTTACACCATTTGGCACTTGAAGCCTTATTTTTTTCTTCTGATGTTGTTGTTAGATGGTGTCGAGTTAGAGTCCAACTCATAGGGACCCTCATAGGGTTTTCAATGGCTGCTTGTTTCAGGATTGTTTCCAGAATGGATTGCCACATTCTTCTCCCATTTTTTTTGGTGCTGGGGATCAAACCTGACTCCTCAGAGAGTGCAGAGCAGTGCTCTATGAACTGAGCTAAACCCCAGGCCTCTTTTGACATAGAGGGATTTAAAATTTTGGATTTGTTTTTTGTTTGGATGTCAACCATTGCTAAGGTCAGTATAATTTGTACTTCAAACTCCAGACTTTCCAAGTCTGTCAGAATAATTTTTTTAAATAGTCAGGTAATTCTGAGCCAGCTGCATGATCCAAGGAGGGCTATGTATGTGAAGTTTTAGAAAAGTATGTCTCTTACAATATCAAGGACTTTTACTGATCATGTAATTTAAATTTCTTAAAATAGACTCATGGGAAAAGGACTTTCATGTTCTTCATATTCCTAAACATCTGGAAAATACTTGGATAATGCAAGATGGATAAGGAATAATGATGTCCTTTTCTGTAAACAGGAGTTATCACTGGTTAATTCTCTTATCCTCCTGCATCTTTGCCCTTATTTTTATTAATGGCAATACCAAGCTTCAATTCATCTCTCTGAAAAACTTGCATAATCTTGCCTTCCTTCCACTCACCTCTAATAATTACAAAGTTTATAAGTTTTGCCTCTATGACATTTTATCAAATTTCTTTCTCCCCCTTCTAAAATTTGATAGTAACTCAGTAGTTTTTTTTTGTGATAATCATAATCACCATTATGGAGTGGATTTTTGGACATAAGACACTGAGCGATATGATTTACACATATCACTTTGTTTAGCCATCATAGCAATTATGTGAGACATGCACTATTAAAATCATTAAACAACATACAAAGAAAATAAACCAAAATGATTAAGTTACTTGTCCAGAGTCATGCTACCACAGAGGAAAATCAGAGTCTGTGTTGGTTGATTTTAGAGCCCATTCATTTTCAGTATATCTTCCTGCTTCATCTTTTTTTATATTCATTATCTTTTACCTTATGTTTGTGTGTATATGTGCATGTGCACATGTGTGTGTATGCATGTGTGAGTATGTGTTATTTCCTTGTGTGGGTTATAAGTTCTTTTAGGATAGGTTCCATGTATAACTATCCATATTTATTTCTTTATCTCACTTCACCTCCTATATTAAGAATGTACCCTGAAACATTTGGTAATAGTTTATAATCAGATGAAAATCTTTGCTGTGTAACTTCTGAGACAAAATAGAGCCCTTTATCTTTACCAAGAATTTCTTTTGTAAGACTTAAGATATGTGGATAGATTTGTGAGCTATTTTATTCTCTGAAAACATAAAAAGAATCTGTGAACACAAGGTATTCATCTCTTCAAACATATGAAATTCAAATACAATTGCCTTGGCATTAAACATTTGGATTTGTATGCAAGATGTCAAAGATATATAATTTTTCTGTCAGAGATGGTTGGATGTGCTCACTGGCTTTTAAAATTTCCTCATGTATAAGCAGATGTACTTGTAAGGACAAATGCACTCTCTAATATATGGAAAACTTTATTAGCTCACTGTAACAGAAAAATGTCTTTCCCAGCGCTGGGACATTTATAACAGAATGAATGTTGTATTAGCTAAAGACAAGACAACTTGCAATAAGTGTCGTCATGACAGTTTTCTTCCTTTATGATTCTAAGCTCATGTTGCTAGGATTTACATGCTGAAAAAAAAAAGAGGATAGAAAATATAAATCCAATGCTAGAATTACACAAAATGTATCATAACAACATCTTAAAGGAATGTCTTATTTTAAAAATCACTATATTTTCATCCTTTTTTGTACTTGAAAAATCAATCTGATAATAGCTATTAAAATTGAAAAGAGCAAGAACTTTAGGGTCATAAGACCTGGGTTTGACTTGTGGCTCTTCACTTATTGGCCATGATCTGGGGAAAACCACAGCATCTGTAGGTCTCAGTCATTTTATCTGAAGCATTATGAGGATTAAATGAGAAGATATATGTAGATATTTTGTGAATGACCAAAAATTACCCTGTTACAGGTTATTATAGCTATTGCTATAAAGACAAATTGTAGTCTGAAGGCACGAGATGAGGACACAGAAATGGATTATAGAATCAAGCAGAAATTAAAGGGCCAAAACAAACAGGGAATAGACAGTATCTGAATGTTTGCACAGCACTGGGCAATATCCTGTCTCATGATGACAGATGAATAAAGAATTAAGAGGAAACTGCCAAGGAGATCAACACAAAGAGCATCTAATTTGATAGGAGTGTTTGACCTGGTGCGGTGGCACCTATAGACTCAGCTACTTGGGAGGCTGAGGAATAAGCCTAGGAGTTCCAGGCCATCCTGGATAACAAAGCAAGACCCTGTATGAAGAAAACAAAAAGGAATAATAATAATTTGATAAGAATTTTAAGGGTGGCCAGAAGTTATTACTATCATTTCTGCTTTACCACTGTGAGTTTGCCATACTGTGGGGGTTTTCATGTTACCATGAAGCTGAAAGCTATGCCACTAGTATCTCAGATACCAGAAGGGTCACCAATGGTGGACAAGTTTCAGCTGAGCTTCCAGACTAAGAGAGACTAGGGAGAAGGACCTGGCACCCCACTTCTGAAACAATTAGCCATTGAAAACCCTGTGAATAGCAGAGAAACACTGTCAGACATAGTGCCAGAAAATGAGCTCCCAGGTTGGAAGACATTCAAAAGACTACTGGGGAAAAGTTGCTGCCCCAAAGTAGTAGTTGTTGTTGTTAGACGCCATAGAATCACTATCTGACCCATAGTGACCATGCATACAATAGATGAAACACTATTGTCAGTGCTTCTCTGCTGTTCATAGGGTTTTCAATGGCAGATTGATTTAGGGAGTGGGTTGCCGGGTTTGTCTCTCAAGCCTACAGCACCTGGTGTTCCCAGGAGGTCTCCCATCCAAGTACTAACCAGGCCCAACCCTGCTTAGCTTCTGAGATCTGATGGAATCGGATGCCACAGGGCTAAGGTGGAGTAAAGCCCCAGGGACCTCCGTTTGTTAATGTGGCATGACTCAAAATGAGGAGAAACAACTGTAAACATCCATTAATAATTGGAACATGGAATGTACATAGTATGGATCTAGGAAAATTAGAAATCATTAAAAGAGAAATGGAGTGCATAAACATTGACATTCTAGGCATCAGTGAGCTAAAATGGACTGCCATAGTCCATTTCAAGTCAGATAATCATATGGTGTACTATGCTAGAAATGACAAAATAAAGAGAAATGGGGTTGCATTTACCATAAAAAAGACATCTCAAGATCTGTCCTGAAATACAATGCTATCAGTGATAGAATATATCCATATGCCTACAAGGAAGGCCAGTTAATATGACTATTATTCAAATTTAGGCACCCAACACTAAGGCCACAAATGAAGAAAGGAAATATTTCTATCAGCTTCTGCAATCTGAAATAGATCAAACATGCAATCAAGACATACTGATAATTACTGGTGACTGGAATACGAAAACTGGAAACAGAGGAAGGCTGAAAGTCAGAAAATATGGCCTTGTTGACAGAAATGATGCTGGAGATCACAGGACAGAATTTTGTTAGACCAATAACCTTTTCATAGCAAATACATTTTTACACCGACATAAATGGTGACTATACACATAGACTTCACTAGATGTAAATTACAGGAACAAAATTGACTACATTTGTGGAAAGAAATGATGGAAAAGCTCCATATAAAATGTCAGAATATGACCAGGTGCTGATTGTGGATCAGACCATCAACTGCTCATATGAAAGTTCAAACTGAAACTGAAGAAAATTAGAACAAGTGTATGAGAGCCAAGGTATGATCTTGAGTTTATACCACATGAGTTCAGAGACTACCTCAAGAACAAGTTTAATGCATTAGACACAAACGATAGAAGGCCAGACAAGTTGTGGCATAATATCAGAAATATCATTCATGAGGAAAGCAAAAAATTATTTAAAAGACAGGGAAAAAAAGAAAAGCACAAATTACATATCAAAAGATACTCTGAAATTTGCCCTTGAACCTCAAACAGCTAAAGTAAAAGGAAGACATGAAGTTAAGGAACTAAACAGAATATTTCACAAGGCAGTTTGAGAAGGCAAAACCAAATATATTAATGACATATGCAAAGACCTGGAGACAGAAAACCAAAAGAGAAGAACATGCTCTGTTTTTCTCAAACTTAAGGAATTGAAGAAAAAATTCCAGCCTCGAGTGGCAATAGTGAAAGATTCTACAGTGAAAATGTTAAATGATGCAAGAAACATCAAAAGAAGATGGAAGTAATACAGAAACTCTTTATATAAAAAAGAATTGGTAGATGACCAACCAGTTCAAGAGGTTGCATATGAGGAGGGACTATTGGTATTGAATGGTGAAATGGAAGCTGGCTTAAAGGAATTGGTGAAAGATAGGCTCTAGGAAATGATGGAATACCAATAGAGATGTTTCAACAAACAGACAGCACTGAAGGTACTACCATGTTTATGCCAAAAGAATTGGACAACAGCGACCTGACCCACTGTAGAAGAGATCCATATTTGTACCTATTGCCAGGAAAGGGGATCCAGCTGAATGTGGAAACTATCAAACCATATCATTAATATCACACACAAGCAAAATTTTACTAAAGATCATTCAAAAGCGACTGTAGCAGTATATACACAGGGAACTGCCAGAAAATCAAGCCTGATTCAGAAGAGGGCAGAGAACCAGGGACATCATTGCTGATGTCAGATGGATATTAGCTGAAAGTAAAGAATGTCAGAAAGATATCTATGTTTTATTGACTGTGTGAAGGCATTTGACTGTGTGGATCATAACAAATTGTGGATAACACTACAAAGAATAGGAATACCAGAGCACCTAATTGTAATCATGAGGAATCTGTATATGGACCAGGAGGCAGTAATTCAAACAGAACAAGGAAAACACTGCTTGGTTTAAAGTCGAGAAAGTTGTGCATCAGGGCTGTATCCTTTCACTATAATGTTTTAATCTCTATGCTGAGCAAATATGTCTGAGAAGCTGGACTTGATGAAGAAGAATGCAGCATCAGGATTGGAGGAAGACTCATTAACAATTTGTGTTATACAGATGACACAACTCTGCTTGTTGAAAGTGAAGAAGACTTGAAACATTTATGGATGAAGATCAAAGAGCATAGCCTTCAGCATGGACTGTGACTCATCACTAACAAAATAAAAATCCTTACAACTAGGTCAGTATGCAACTTCACAATAAATGGAGAAAAGATTGAGGTTATCCATGATTTTGCTTTACTTGGTTCTACAATCAACACCCATGGAAGCAGCAGTCAAAAAATCAAAAGACAGCACTGCTATGGGAATAATGTATTGAAAAGTAAAGATGTCACATTGCAGATGAAGGTGCACCTGACTCATACCATGGTATTTCCAGTCACGTCATATGGTTTGAAATTTGGCCATTGAACAAGGGAAAAAGGAGAATTGATGCTTTCGAATTGTTGTGCTGGTGATGAATACTGATTATACCATGGACTGCCAAAAGAACCAACAGATCTATCCTAGAGGAAGGGTGACCTGAGTGCTCCTTGGAAGCAAGGATGGCTAGATTGCATCTGACATATTTTGGCCATGTTGTCAGAGGGACCAATCGCTGGAGAAGGACATTGTGTTTAGGAGAATGGTAGGTCAATGAAATAAAGGAAAGCCCTCCACTAGATGGATTAACACAATGTCTGCAACAATGGGCTTAAACATAAATAAGATTGTGTGTGTGACACCACAGGATTGGGGAGTGTTTTTGTTATGCTGTACATAGGGTTGCTATGAGTTGGACCCAACCTGATGGCACCTAAAAACAGCAAGAATCTATTTAGGTAGACATTATCCTAAAACCTACATATATCACCTAGTTTAATGCTCATGACAATCCTTCAAGATAAATCCTGATGCTATCCTCTTTCTCTTTCACAGATGAGACATAGAGAGATTAACTCTCAAAGTTATACAGTGTTATAAATATGATAGTCAATATTTGGTCAATTGATAGAATGGATACCTATATAATCAGATGATTTCTAGTGATGAAATGAATAAATTTGCATTTAAAAAATAAAATGTGTTGAGAAATTGTCATATTTGTTTCTTAATGTTCATTTAAGGAAAATGTCATTAAATTAAAAAAATTCTCTCTCACCCATAATTTAAACATTATATAATTTATGTGTATATTATATATGATGTATAAAATATTCAAGAGTAATCATTCCATGTGTATTTGCTTATTCTGGTTTAGATTATCTTTGTTTTTCTTAGAGATCTCACCCAAAGCACATAGTTTCATTCCTGTCAGTTTGCCCAAAATGAAATCCAAGGGAGACTGTAGAACTCACATTTTAAATTATCACAATATTTAATGAAGCCTTAGTGAAATTTTTACTATATTCTCATTCATCACTAAATATGAATTTAAAAATATGTGAAATAAGTTTTGTTTCTTAATTAAATTTCATTGCTTTAAGTTTATATTATACAAAATCTGTTGAAAGGCAAGATCAGGAATAAAGGATATAATAAAAATTAAGTAGATTATTTATTATCTACTTAATAAAAATTAAGTAGATCCTTCCTGTGTTTGTATCTAACGTATAGGAGTATATCATCAGGGCAGGAGAGCATCTCTCTTGTATCCACCCTGTCTTGTACTGATGATAGGTTATTACTGAATTATTTTAAATGACTTATTAATTTTCTTAAGAGAAAAACATATACTCTTACCTTATGTTTCTTGAAGTGTGGTCCACGTATCTATTGATTCTTAACTACTTTGGTGTTAGTTAAAAATGCAGACAGGTGTATCAGGTGATTTTGAGTCTCATGAATATTAGAGAAAGACTTCTATAACCCATGCCTCTTTTTACATTATACATTTCTCTTTAATCTGCTACTTGGACTAGTTAATTTGCTATTTTATATCTAGACTATATTCTCTAACTACAAGTCGCCCTCATGACCAGAAAAAGCTTGCAATACTAAATCTGAAAACCCCTGGGTTTACCTCCTGTGGACCTTGCATCTATTTTGTCACTTAAGGGCAAACCAGGTTTTGAACATAACGTGAGTGTTTGGGAAAGTGTCCCAAAGATTTTTACAAAAGAAGTAAATATATTTTGTTCAGAAAATTAAGAAGGAAGGAAGGAAGGAAGGAAAGAAGGAAAAGGGGTATCTTAGATGTATTCATTTTTCAATTTTTTTTTCAGTACTGGGGGTTGAACCCAGGGCCTCACGTTTGCATGCTTTGCAAGTGCTGTACCACTGAACTGCACCCCCATCCCATTTTTTTTTTACTTTTTTTGAGACAGGGTCTTGCTAAA
Source organism: Pedetes capensis (assembly GCA_007922755.1). NCBI lineage: Eukaryota > Metazoa > Chordata > Mammalia > Rodentia > Pedetidae > Pedetes > Pedetes capensis. The sequence goes on along the minus strand of VMDO01021877.1, from coordinate 23,155 downwards.
TTACACAGACTGCCTCTGGTCTTGAACTTGCGATCCTATTGCCTCTGCCTCCTGAGCCACTGGGATTATAGGTGTGTACCACCATGCTCGGCCATTTTGCAATTTCTAAGAATGACATACAAGTGTGTGTGTGTGTGTGTGTGTGTGTGTGTGTGTGTGTGTGTGTGTGCATGTATGCAGTAGAATTTTCAGAATTAAGACACATTTATTAACTGCAAGGGGTTAGATGCACTAAAATCCATCACTAAAAGTGGACATATCCTATCATTTGTAGATTGTCCCGCCTATTGGTATGGGTACAAATCTGCTTGGATGTCAAAAGTAGGGTAGATCATCCCTAAGCTCTTTCAGCCTCTCCTATTACCATGCAGCCCTTGAGTCATGGCTCCATTTTTTCCTCCTAGACTTTAAAAGACTGGAAGAATGTGTCCAATTGTGGGAGAAAATGACAGTGGAACATTGTTACAGATCCAATCAATCTCCTTTAGATTTGGTCAACCTTCTTTCCTTTCTTCAATCTATAGGTCATACTTTTGATTTAGTGGGGCAGATATATATATATATATATATATATATATGCCTTTTCTTATCCAGTCAGGGAACATCAACTGGAAAATTTGAAATATCTATGATAGTTTTTTTACTTGGACCTAGACTATACTAAAAGTTAGGGTTACAGAAACCTCCTTACTCTTTTTTCAAAAAAGATTGGTACCTGTGTTCCTCAGAAGAATAACCTGAAGATAAATATGACAATGTTTCAAGTAGATTTAAGGCAAGAGAAAGGCAAGTTATAAATATTAATATTAATATTCCTTTTGACATAACTAGCCTACCAACCTCAATTGCTGTTATCAGCACAATGTGAATGACTGCCGGCCTTACTTTCTCCCTGATGGCTCTGTTCCTAAAGTCACAGTGAGCATATGTGGAAATAGCCAGATTTAATACAAACACAAATGTTTGCTCTAGCTGTGCCTAAGACTTGTTATAACAATCTTTGAAAAGTGAATTGTTTTGCCAAGTAAAGACTTAAACTGTAAACTGGTAATTAATAATTCAGGCATGTTAGTGTTTTTTTTTTTTATCTTAGCGCTAAGACACTTCTCATTTGATAACCAAGTGAGAGGTTCCTTTAAGTAAACAAATTAAGTTATGAATTTTGATGTTCTGAATATGCCAGGGGCCTCTGAAGGCTTGTGAGTGAGCTGAGAACCTGATCATACATTTTCTATGCTGACAATCATGCCTGGAATTATGGAAAATAGCATACTCTCAGCTCTCAGAAATGGAACTTGGAGGACAAAGCACCTTTCTTGTTATTCCTTTTAGATGCTGCGTCATCACTCTTGCATCTTTATTGCAGCCATAACTATAGGTGTTGATTCTGTGTGCATTTCTGTGACCTCACCCATACATACAAGGTTAAACCTGAATTCTTTTTCCTGTCTCCTCTGAGCTTTAATTCCAAACTATGCGATGGTCTGGTGGATTTGGGTTTAGTAAGCAGAGTATACAAATAGTGGGGAAAATATGGTGTGGAGTCATTAATAAACAGAAAACTAAGAAAACCACCAGAGAATCAGGAAAATGTTAACTTCTATTTATGTGTGATTGATATTTAGAAGAGCTTTGTGTGGCAAAGCAATTTTTAGGATATGTATAGCATGTTGATATAATTTGTACAATATTGGATTCAAATCACCTCTAATAAATATGATACACACATTATATATAGCACATTTACAGGTTTAAGGATTATGTTTTATGGGTTAGCGGCAGGGTTAAAATATATGCTGTAGGTCCTCTATATCTTTGGATTCCCCTTCCACAGATTTAACCAACCATGGATTGGAAATATTCAGAAAGAATTTGTACCTGTACTGACAAGGATTGGAAATATTCAGAAAGAATTTGTACCTGTACTGACAACATACCAACATTTTTTTCTTGTCATTATGCCCTGAACAATACAGTGTAACAACTGTTTACATTGTGTTGGATATTATAAGTAACTTAAAGATGATTTAAAGTACATGGCAGGGTGCGCATGGGTTGTATGCAAATACTATGCCATTTTATATGGCACTTGAGCGTCTGCAGATTTTGGTAGCTTTGTTGTTGTTGTTAGGTGCCGTTGAGTTGGTATCCGACTCATAGCGACCCTCATAGGATTTTCAATGGCTGACTGTTTTGGAATTGCCTTGGGAGTGGATTGCCAGGTCCTTCTCCCACTTTTGCAGTGCTGGGAATTGAACTTGGGACCTCAGAGATTGCAGCACAGTGCTCTACCAACTGAGCTAAATCCTAGCCCCTTGGTAGCTTTAGGGGACCTGGAATTAGTCCCCTGGATATGAAGGGTTGACTATGCTTTGTTTTCTATTTCTTAATGTTATCTTGTTTGTAAAAGATCCAGTTCTAAACTTAGTTGCCCAATTTCGCAAATTTATCTTCCAAATACAAAACATTTATTATTAAAAAATAGAAAACAATTGTATGGAAAGTGTCCCTTAGAAATAGAAGTATAAAAATATTTGGAAGTATTATTGGTAGTTATAATCAAAAATCATTTCATTTAAACAATGCTTTTTCTGTTAAATATATTTGTTCATAGTATTGTATAACATATTGAAAAATATAAAAGAAAAAAAGAACAAAGCAGCATATGCAGAAAAAAATCATCTAATTAACATGTTGATGCATTATTTTCCCATTTAAAAATATGTATTATATGCTCAAATACATATACACTTATGTAAAAAGCTAAAAACATATGTCACATATTCTATAAATGGGAATCTTTAGAATAGAGGGTATTAATGGACTTATACGATTCAAATCCTTTCCTATTCCCAAGAGTCAGTAAACAATCCTTCTGAGGCTACATCCTCATGCCATAGTTTCTTCTCAGTATGGCTCTCATTGAACTAAACCATTCTCAGAAAAGAATATCTTCTCTAACTTTGGGTCTTGTTGTTGTTGTTAGGTGTTGTTGAGTCAGGTTTGGCTCATTGAGACCCTCATGGGGTTTTCAATGGCTAATTGTTTGGGGATTGTTTCGGGAGTGGACTGCCATATCCTTCTCCCATTTTTGTGGTGCTGAGGATCAAACCCAGGTCTTTATAAGGTGCAGAGCAGCACTCTACCAACTGCACATTCTATTGCCTCTGTTTGGGATGCTTTTCTCTCCTACTCCCAAATTTTTATTTCACCTACTTCTGCTCATCTTTTCCTGAGTCAATTTCTGAACTCCTGATCTTGTATTAGGGGATCCTACTGTGTGTTCTCACAGGACTTCACACCCCTCACTGTTGAAATAGACCTCATTTGATTGTAGCTGCCTGCATGTCTGTAATTGCCCCTAGACAGGAGCCTCTGTGGAAGCAGGAATTTAATCTTTTCTACTTTTCATTGCACACTCAGCAGCAAGCTGGTGCATAGTATGTGTTTAAAAATGTATACTGAATAAATCAATAGACTAAACCTTCCATATGTCACTCCTATCTTTTGGGAACTGATTTTCTCACTTTCTGTGAATTACAGAGGAATTTTTGTTTGTTTGTTTGTTTGTTGTTTTTTGTTTTTTGTACTGAGGAATTGAACTCAGGGCTTGCACAGCCTAGCCAAGTGCTCTACCACTGACCTACGCTTCAACTCCTTTTTAATTTTTTATTTTAAGACAGAATCTTGCTAAGTTCCACAAGCTGTCACTGGCCTTGAACACATGATCTTCCTGCCTCAACCTCCCCAGTGGCTGGGATTACAGTTCTGTGCCCAGGCACCTGGCTACTGAGGATTTTTCTATATTAATTTTATGTCCCTTAAATCTCTGATCTGCAGATAAAAACCTGTCACTAAAAAAGCTCTTGTCTCTGTATTTCATGGGCCTTTTATTGTTAAATATCCTTTTGTCTCTATAAGAGCAGATTTGTTTGGTTTGATCTTACTCAATGATACTAAATTATGAATAGAAACTTTGATGAAAGGTCATTTAGTTTAGTATTATTACATTAAAGATTTTTAAAGCCTGCAGCCTTAGCCCTGTAGCATCTGATCCTGTCAGATCTTGGAAGCTAAGCAGGGTCGGGCCTGGTTAGTACTTGGATGAGAGACTGTCTGGGAACACCAGGTGCTGTAGGCTTGGGAGATGGAACCAGCAACCCACTCCCAAAAATCAATCTGCCATTGAAAATCCTATGTATAGCAGAAAAGCACTGACAATAGTGATTTGCCTGTTGTATGCAGGGTTGCTATGAGCCGGATACCAACTCGTTGGCACCTAACAGCAACAAAGATTTTTAAAATCTAGAAATCTTAGGAAGAATTTCATGCCTTCTTAGTTTTCTGAAACTTTGAAAAGGAAATAATTTACCTTTATATGCTCAATGCCTAGCAAATGTTGGGATTTTGACAAATGTTTCTGCAAAAAAGTTGAGATGACTGCCTTTGATGTATTGAACAATACTTGGAGACTAACGTTTATTAAACTCTTGCTAAATGTAAAGTCATGTCTTAGTTATTCTTGTCAATGGAGGAAACTACTGGTGTGGATATTGGAAAATGTAGATACTTTATCTGACTGAGGCTGACAGAGATTAATGGGGAAAAACATTGCCTGGCAACTGCTTACCCGGCTTCATGGTCTCTGCTGCTCTTCTGGATGCATGATGAAGTTTGATTGGATGGAGTGGCCTATAACTGTGAACACATTATAAGTTTGCTTTCAGTTGTCATTTTCCACTTATTTCAAGTAGTATCCAAGGGGAAATTGTAAGCTGATGAAGAAAAGATGGAAGCACAGTGAGGGAAAGACAATTAGACTGAAATTTGAGGTTTGATTTTAATGTAAATGTTAATACATGTCCAGAATAGCATAATAGGCAGATAAGTCCATGCATTTTTAAGCATACAAGATTATCTGGGATTTAGACAAGTCAATGTTTTATAAAAATCAATCATTGTCTAGTATAATGAAAAATATCAAGAATACTTCTGTTCTGATATAGAAATATACTTGTGAATTTAAATTGAGGTAGGTATGCTGAACAGTCTTCAAAGATGGACATCAGTTTCTTCCTCTTCTCTATATACATGCAGGTTTACTAATCCAGAGATAAAGTTTACTTCCTTTCTTCCTGAACTTGAGCTGGTCTTGTGACTTGCTTTGCGTAGTAGAATGCAGTTCAAGTGATCCTATGCCAATTTCAGATCTAGCCCTTATAGGGGTGGGTAACATCTACTTTCTCTTGAAGCCAGGTGCTGCCTGACTACTCTGAGGCTGCCATGCTGTGAGGAAATCCAAGCTATGCATGTGAAGCCACCACGTGGAAGGGCACGAAAGCACTAGACATGTGAGTAAAGCCTTCTTGGATTTTCCAGTTAGACTTAGGCACTAGCTGAGTATGTGACCCAGCCAATGTCAAATAGAGAGTAAGAACTTTCCCATTAAGTCCTATCAACTGACAGACTCATGAAAAATAATAAATCATTGTTTTAAACCACTAAGTTTTAAGTGGATTGTTTTGTAGTAATGAATAAGGAAATAGTAGATAACTGATACTTCTATTGACTTTAAAGTTCTGTTAACATCGTTGGTAGGTATATGATATTGTTTTTAAGTATACAAGTTGAACACCCCTAATCCATAAATCCCAAATCAGAAACACTTCAAAACCTGAAACTTTTGGATAGTTGACACGACACTACAAGTGGATAATTCCATACCTGACCTTATGTGAAGGGTCTCAGTCAAAACATAGATGCACTGAAAATATTATATTAAATTACTTTCAGACTATGTGTATAAGGGGTATATGAAACATAAATGAATTCATACTTCGACTTGAGTCCCATCCCCAAGATATCTCAGTATATGTCAACAAATATTCCAAAATAAAAAAAATCCAAAATCCAAACATTTCTAGTCCCAAGCATTTTGAATAAGAGATATTCTCCCATTATATATGTACATATATGCATATATATACACATGTTTATGTAAACAGACACGTACATATCAGTTTAAAGTACTCAGTTTGAATTTAGCATACATTATGACTAATTACAAAAATGACTAATATATATATAAACCTTCCAGGTTTATATACTTCTTTCACTTTTGTTATGACCAAAATCAGCTTCTGATTTACATTCATTTATCATTTCTTCTCAGTAATTTGAACTAAGTGGGCAAATTAATTTTCAACAAATCCCATCAAGTAACATAAACAAAATATCCGAACAGATGCCAATTTCAGAATAGAAATAATAAATTATCTGTTGTTATTATGAGAAATTTCATTAAAATACTTAAGACAAAACAAATGTTCTCTGTGTTCTGAAATTAAAATGAGATACGAATATAGCTGGACATCAATAGAGAAAAAGGAGTAACAATAAAGTTTGATATATGTAACTAAGGCCTGCAGCTGTAGCCCTGTGGCATCCGATCCCATCAGATCTCAGAAGCTAAGCAGGGTCAGGCCGGGTTAGTACCTGGATGGGAGACCGCCAGGGAACACCAGAAGCTGTAGGCTTGGGAGAAGGACCTGGCAACCCCCTCCCAAAAATCAATCTGCCATTGAAAACCCTATGAACAGCAGAGAAGCACTGCCAATAGTGTTTCCCCTGTTGTACAGAGGGTGGCTATGAGTCGGATACCGACTCGACGGCACCTAACAACAACTAACAACAATATGTAACTAAAGTTTCTAGCCTTCTAAAACAAGTAAGTGATGATTAACTTTAGAAATCAGTAAAACATTACCATTACTCTACTAAGCTCATATACACTAAATTAGATTCAAAAATGAAAATAATATAGCTGGACTTTGCCCATTAATTCTACTAGATAGCTTCAAGCATTAGCACAGTAGAAAGCCTCAAGAGTTTCTAAGGGAACCCCAAGGTTATTGCTTCCTGGAATCTGAATCTCTGGTGAAGATTCAGTGAGAAACAGATGTTACACTGGAGCTTTGCTTCATGAAGAATAACAGATGAGTAGAAAGAAGCTTTCAATCTGACAGTAGAATGCAGGGTGATCAGAATCCCAATCACTTGGTAGATGATAAAATAGAGCAGTGGAAGGATGAATTAAGATGACATGCTGTGTTTTATCAATAAAAGTAATGGCAAGAGATATATTTCTCACAATTATTTAACCAGGAGAAAGCTCCCAAGAATGATACATTTTGCTTATAAAGCAGTGTGAAGTGGAATAGATCACACTGTCAATTTAATGGCTCAGTTTGCTGCATTTGTAATAGCAGCAAGATTATTCTTTGTATTCATTCAAAATGAATGAAAACAGAAAAAAATGATTCTGACTATAAATCTGTTTCTGTTGGAAACCTTTTGTCATCCTATGCTCTCCTTATCCTTTAGGCTGGAGCAGCTCAGAAAATTGAACAAATGACCCCATGTACTGGAGGTGTTTATAGGGTACTATTATTATTCCCTATACCTTGTCTTAGGGCTGAGATTTAGCTCAGTTGGTAGAGCACAGCTCTACAATCTCTAAGGTCCCGTGTTTGATTTCCAGCACTGCAAAAATGGAAGAGGAACATAGCAATCCACTCCAAGGCAATCCTGAAAGAGTCAGGCATTGAAAACCCTATGAGGTTGCTATGATGGCACCAAACACCACTACCAACACCGCATACCTTGGCTTAAACAAATAGAGAGCATTCTTTGGAGTGTAACATTGGAGAATTTAAAATATAATTTCCATTTTGAATGAAAGATGTGATATCTAATAGGTAATAATACTGTAAGTTGGTTTAGAGTGTTAGTTCAGTGTGATATATTTTCTATGAAAGGAAATTTTAAAAATTATCATTCCCTTATAGGTGATGTCATGTGTTCAACGCACTTACTATACATGAAAAACCCAATGAGACACAGTAAGAACTCAGAGTTCATTCACCAGTAATCAATGAGTAAACACATTGTACCTAGTGTCAAGTCTCAGAAGTATGTTTGTCTTGCAGAAAATTGCATTGGAATTTTCCTCCTCTAAATATGAACTTCATAACCAGGCATAAAAAAATATTCAAGCATAAATTGAAACAAGTTTTCCTTTTTGGTGGTAATTTTCATTTACGTTCCCACTGACTGTTACTATGGAAACTGTGTAAACTTTGTTATTGTGTAGTGTGTCATGACAGAGAGCAACAGGGACCCCATTGTCAATCCCAGCTGTCCACTCACTGACTATGACTTGGGAAAAACATTGGACTATTTCTCTTCATTTTGTCTTATCTCTTTTCCCTTTTGCCCCCTTTTCTTTGCAGTACTGGAATTGGGAGTGTTGAACCCAAGGCATTGCATGCTAGGCAAGGGCTCTACCACTGAGCACTCCAAGCCTCTTTTTATAATTTTTGAGATGGTCTTGCTAAATTGGGCTGACTGACTGTGGCCTCAAACTTGTTATCCTTCTGCCTCAGCCTCCACATTGGCTGGGATTACAGGCGTGCATCACTGTGCCCAGCTCCTCATCTTTTAAATGGAGATAATTATAATATCTACTGTATAGATTTTTAAATGGGAAAAAATAAACTAATGCATTTAAAAGATTAAGGCAGGGGTGGCACACTGTACTGCCTTGATCAATTGCACTTTCAACGTAGTAAGTGGGATGAGGAGTTGAAATGCAAAGATGTACCTCCTTAGGAGAATGATTTCTTTAGAATTTCAAATACTTTTTCTTCTCTAAAATGAAGAATAATTTTTATTTTTCAAAGCTCATAAACAGATCTCATGACCTAACTTTGTAACACTTCCATTCTTATCAAGAAATTCTTTAGGGTAATGAACGCCAATCTCACTTTGTTTCAGAGAGAGATACATCTTTTTGATTGCTCTCTTTTCCTCCATTTTAGAGCATTGATGATGATCAACGTTTTCTACATGAATAACCTGATCTTTCCCTCACTCTCTTTGTAGAATTACTTTCAAAATCCATCACTCACTGACTTATAACATCTGATCAAATTCTTGATTTTCATTTTAGTATGAAAGAAGTATACAATGATTTCTCTACAAAATAAGAGATGAACATTAAGCAAGATAAAAATTGGAATTTAGTTATGGCACTATGCTGCTATAGGCCTTGAGGTAGATTCAAGCTCCTTGTGGGGCTTGTAGCTTGCTGTGTCTTCTTTGCTTCCTTCTGCAGCATTGCATTTGAAACCATGCATTTGAACATTACAAGCTTCTCTCAGCTCCTTTAATGGATCATTTGTGTGTGTGTGCGTGTGTGTGTGTGTGTGTGTGTATTGTTGTTGTTGTTTGTTTTTTGTTTGTCTTTACTTCATACTCTGTACCTTATTTCCCCAAGACTTTAACTGTTCATCTTTGTACTTTTGACCTTTGACATTATTTTCTCCAAGATGCCATCCTTGACCTCTAAACTTTGGAGCATATTCCCCATGCTCACATAGACTCTATTATGTCAGTCATGACACTTTTTATAATTGCTTGTTTATTTTTTATACCCTCTCTTGAAGCAAAATGTTCTACAGGATAGAGACCGTGAATTACTCATTCACCCTTTTGTCTTTATTGCCTAGCAGGGTACATGGCACATAGTAAGCATTCAAAATACTTCTAAGTGATCGATAAAATGAATGAATAATCACATAGGTTTCAATTTCCACTGATAGGTACATTTAAAAATTTCCAAGAAGTTCATCTATATATTTAAATAACATCTTTTATGCTTTGCCAAGCATAAGGAAGGGGGAAAACTTAATCTAGAGGAATTAAAGGGCTTAATCTCAGCCAGCTGCTATACGAAGCAAAAAATTCCATAATCATGGAACTAAATTTCACTTCTATATCATTAATATAGATTGGGGAAGAATACTTTTCTAAGGTCTTGTTGAAGAAATAAAATATACCTATCTAACAAAATAAGTAGAGAATTTTAAGCTAACTATAAATATTCCAAATGAGAAATGGCCTTAAAATTGGAGATACATTAAAGATTTAATATAAATGATGGTTTATGTAAGAGTCTTATGTATGTAAGAGTCTTAGCTAAAGAATAAGCTTATGCTCATTATATAATTTTATGATACCATAATAGCCTTGTTATATCTTTTTACTGAATATTGATTATAGTTTTAAATACTTAATAATGTCAATGAGAAAATTTCAATAAAGCCCATTTTGTTTCAAAATTATTTCCAGTCCTCCCTGGAAATCTTTGCTGGCCCTTCTTGAAGTAATTTATTTTAACACTGAACCTTTTTTCTTTATCTTTAACTAGGATGTAACATGTGAAGTAATAAACACCCACAGTTAGCCTTGCCTAACATGTAAATAGTTTTTACCAACTATGAACTTCAAGCAACTACATCTTGGGCCTGATTTATGGTTTACCTGCTCTTTAACCTTAAGATAAATCTGATAGCCTGTCTTCAGATGAAATATTCATGAAGTTTCATAACATTCATTACCATTTTATGATTCTTTTTAGTTGGTATAACAACAATTCTTTCTTGCACTCTATTAAATCAGGAAGTGACTTTGTAAATCACTAGCCCATGTGCATGAAACCATTACTTGGTAATGTCTTAGCTGTGCTGCACAGCGTGCTCAAGCGTAGGGAGAATTCATGTTGCTAGTGACTCAACTATTTACATCATCTTCCTTCAACATGCTAATTTGTTTGGGAAAATTCCTGTCGGATTTCTTCTAGCTTTGGATTTTCTGAATTTGATAGCTTACGTGAGAAATTTCTGAAAGTCTTGGATAAAAATATATTACTTTGTAAAAAATACAAAATAAGTGATAGCACAAAGCTTCTTTTGTATATTACTAGTAGATTATTATTTTTGGACAAGCAAGAAAGAATTCTTGGGGGCAAGTGAAATGGGGAAAATAGAAACTTTTTCCTGAACTGCCTCATTTTCATTTTTATCTCAGCACAACCTCTCCAAATTTGCGTTAGGGCACTGGATGACTTTGGCCTCCTATTACTGTATTGGAAGTTGACAAGAGACCATATGGGAGGTACTACCACTTACTACTTACTACTTACATATCATGACATGTGAGGATTATTTTAATAAATAACTTTGAATAATTTTAAAGAGGTCAAAGGGCATAGCTCCTGACTTAAAGGAACTATATCCTTTCAGTTTTAAGAATAAAAATTCCACCTGTGTTTTGTCATTTAAAAATATCCCAATAAAATATCTAATGCTTACCATACAAAGAATGAGGCTTGAAATGTACAGGCTATTTTAAAGTTTTCCTACATTCTTTGTAATCAAGCCCAATTCATATTCAAAAAGAGAATAATCAACCTATCCAGACATATAGTGGGTCTTTTAATGGATTTTGCAGTTTGTCATGATTGCAGATGTTATATTTAGGAAAGATTTGTGTCCAGATATCTGAGTGAATGGTAGTGAGGATAGTGGAGGAAGATTAAGAAATTAAGAAATAATGGAGGTGTCAGACAATTGTTATCAGGATGAGGAGTGTGCTAACAAAGAATCAGCTACTTCACTGCCTCATATCTTTATCATGGGATAGTTCAGTATAGAAACTAATGGAAAGCCATTTTAAACTCTTAATTGCTAACTGCTTTTATATCTATCTCACTCAGAGGGTGCTACATGGAAGCCAGATGGCTGCAAATGTTATTCTGGTTTACAAGTGTGGAGATTTTTGTATCCCTGCCAAAGCCATTGTCAAAATGTCCTATATCAAAACAAAACAAAAAATAAAATCCTCTGTTTTCCAAACTTCTGAAAATTCCACAATAGCAGCAAAATACCAACCCCCCAGTAGGTTTTGGCAGCTAAAAGGAAAAATTATCCATCCCTAAGCAGCTTGTCATTTGAACTAACTGAGCAGTGGGGCAGCCAAAAAAGGAACCGCATCATTGAGAAGCTCATGAATTTTCAAACAAGCAGCCTGTGGAATTCAGAACTGCTCATAAGGGGCCAAGCCGAGTGGGTTTGGCACAGAAATCAGCTACTCAGAGGATCACATGGTAGGTAGAAGGGATTTGGAAAGTGCTAACTTATTCACCCTCAGGCAAAGGGAAGGTGGTGCCTCTGTGTATGGTTTTGGGTCCAGCTAAGATGTTTCCTAGATATTAGGTGCATTTGATCAATAGCACTTTTACTTTGAATAGTATAAGAAAATATCATAATAAGGTAGGGGTTAATGATTTCAGCCCACACCTGGTGCTACCAACCAACAACAGAAATATTAACAGTGAATTCATTGTATCTTGAAATAAAAAGGACCCACTGTATCCTAAAATTATCTTAAAACTGAAGGATATATGGTTGAAAGTGAATTTCTGACAAATGGATATTAATATATACATTTCTTATAAATTCTATGACACAGAAAATTCAGGTTTCCCGGGTCATCATTCAGAATCTAAACTATTTTCGGATCATTTCTCCAGAATGGATGTGGTGATTTTTTTCTTTTTCTTTTTTTCTTTTTTCTTTTCTTTTCTTTTTTTTTTTCATTTTTGTAAGATAATTACCAACTTGATTTTCTAGAGAGTGAATAAGAAAAGATTTTCTTGGCTTAAAGCTTTAAGAAAGCAAAGTTGTTGTTAGGTCGGGTCAGGTCCAACTCATAGTGACCCTATGTACAACAGAACAAAACACTTCCTAACACTGTGCAATGCCTGGCACTATTGTCAGTGCTTCTCTGCTATTCATAGGGTTTTCAATAGCTGATTGTTTCAGGAGTAGGCTACCATGTCCCATGTCCTTCTTCCATTTTTGCAGTGCTTAGGATCAAACCTAGGGCCTCAGACTGCACAGAGCAGCACTCTACCAACTGAGCTAAACCCCATCCCCAAGAAATCAAAGTAGCTTTATTTATTTTATTACCTTACATTTAGAACATGTAATATAAGCCAGACTTGGTGGTGCACACCAAGAATTCCATCTACTCAGGGGGCAGAGACAGGAAGATTGCAAGTTTGAGGCCAGCCTGGGCAACTTAGTGAGACCCTGTCTTAGAAATTTTTTTTAAAAGTACCGGGGAATAGCTCAGTGACAAGCACTTGACTAGCATGCACAAGGCCCTGAGTTTAATCTTCAGTAATGAAAACAACAACAACAACAACAAAACAAAAGACAAAACACCACACATAATACAACTAAGATTCAGTATTGTTCTTAGCATTGCTTCAACAGTAGGTAAGTCTCTTTTATGCATCATATTGCTCACATATATTCTTTTCTTTCTACCTCTTCAAGTTTATCAATTTTGACTTGTCAATAGTGCTGGATGTTGTTGTCACATGAGTTCTACAGAGCAGATAATGTCATAGTGTTTGGAGATGCAAGATGTTTATTAGGGATCAGTACCTTAATATAAAAGGTGAGGGTGGAAGCAAGATTGGGTAGAGAGAAAAGCTGGATTGTGATGCATGGCTGGCAATGCCTTGGCCAGCTGGCTGGGGGCTCTGGAGCATGTACTGCTCCTTTGAGGGTTCATCACTGGGCCATCACCAGAAGCATGCTGTCCCAAGGAAGGGTGTGATCATGGGACAGAGCACACCTTGTAGCCCAGACAGTCCTTGAAGAGGGTGACATTTGGAGGCTGTCAGCTGATTGCACTCCTCACAGCTAGTTAAGTATTTCTGAGAGAATCTGGGTGATGTATCTTGAGTCTACCACATTTGCTAAGATTTGGAAAATCAGCTGGGGCGCAAAGAATTAGCTGGTGGCATGGATTTGCACAATCAAGACGCCCAGAAAATGAGATTATAAAACAAGGGCTAAAGTGCATCCCTGGGAGATCAGAAAACACAAGTGAGGGACACAGGCCCAGGCTCCAAACCAGAAGATCTTGCCAAGAAAATCTGCAGATCCAGGAAAGTTTGACTAACTAACATAAGCACCAAGTAATGAGAGAGAATTTTGATACTGAGCCAAAGCTCTAGGGGAGCATTTTGATATTGCTTCAAAATTCTAGTGACCATGTCTTTATAAGAGAAGGGTGGGCAATTGGTCTGAGAGTAAAGGTGGATCTGATTTTCTAGATGAGAGCAATTTAAAAATGCTCAACAAACTTGGTAACTTAAATTCACCTGGACTTTGCAGCTTACACTTATTCTGTGTCTATTAAAAGTCTTCCATAAACCTTAGTGTGTGGGGGGTGGGGGGTGTGACTGGGGCAGGTTGGAATCTCCAAGACCTTGAATTCAGAAAATCTATAAATTTTGATTCTTATGTGATTGTGAAGTGCAATTATTTTGTTAAGATTTTTTTCTTTCTTTTCTTTTTCTTTTTTTCCTTTCTAGGCTAATCCCTTGTAAAAGCCTGCTGGTGTCCTCCGGACAGTAAATAGGCTGCTGGGACTGGGGGAGAGAGATTGGGTGTGGTAAGTAAATGAAGAGATAGTATAAAATGTAGGTTCTACTCCTGATGGGAAGACGGAGCTGTTGCAATTTTAAGTAGAGGAGCTTTCCTAGCTTATGTTTCCTAAAGACTGGCCCTGATTGCTCTTGGAGAATACACTGGAGGGCCTGGGAGAAGCCAGGGCTCAAGGAAGTAGCCAGTTAAGAAACTAGCCTAGTAATTCAGGTAAATGAGAAATTGCCTTCCTTTTTGCTACAGATTGAAACAGAAAAAGCCCATGTAACACAGTTTCTACTGTTCTCATTGGGCTTAGTCCTAACACTGAAAGGAAAGCACAGGAACTGTCCTTTGAGAGAAATTGTCAATTGGTTGGTAACCTTTGTTCTTTTAGGACTAAAAGGTGACATGCAATACTAGGGAGCAAGGCTCTCTTCTTTGTACCTCTGTGTAGCATTTCACGATCTGAGAAGGCTGTTCTAGTATTGAGGTTTGCATACCATCACACCAGGATTCTGGTCAACCATTGCAAGGGCAGTGTGTGTCCTCAGAATGGTGCTTTGAAGCTGTAATACTCAGGAAGACACAGGGATTTTTGGTCTCCCCCCAAAAAACAACACAGTGAAGAAGGCCAAGTAATAGTTGCCATGTAAGTGGAGAAAAAAAAAAGAAAGAAAAGAAAACCGTTTGGGAAAAGAAAAGTACTAAGTGTGAAATTTGATGGAAGCAATGAAAAAGTTAAAGGAAATGAAGCTTCCTGAGAGCAAACACAACACAACTCCACGCTTTGTGGAAACAGTGAAGCAAAGGCTGCTGTCCTGAAAAGTCAGAAGCCCTGGAGAGGGGACGGTGCCCAGAGGACAATCCCAAAACATCTTGTCACTCTAGGGAGACAGAAAATTCTGAAACCAAGTTGGATTCTCAGGCTCTATGTTGTGGAACTAAACATTCTTAAAAGTAAGTTTCAAAAAAAGTTATCAACAAAGTATTTGTACACATCTAGGAAGCATAATATGATATTTTGATTCATATAAACATTGGGTAATGATCAACTCAGAGTCATTGCCTATTTAACACCTTAACCTTCTGTCAGTTTTTAATGTTGAGTACATTTGAATTCCTCTCTTGTAACTATCTTGAGATGTACTGGTGAAGCTTCTTTAGACATCCATTATTCTGAATTTAACTTTTTGCTGTCTATTTTGAAAAAGTACTGTGATTAGCTGGGCTGGTGGCTCATGTCTGTAATCCCAGTGATGCAGGAGGCGGAGGCAGGAGAATCTTGAGTTCAAGGCTAGAGCCAACCTGACTAACTCAGAGAGGCTCTGTCTCAAAACAAAAAAGTAAAAAAGGGGCTATGGGTGTAGCTCAGTGGTAAAGCACTTGAAAGCATACACAAGACCCTGATAACAACCCCCTAGTATTGCAAAATGGGCTGGGATTTAGCTTAGTTGGTAGAGTGCTGCGCTGTAGTCTCTGAAGTCCCGAGTTCAATTCCCAGCACTGCAAAAATGGGAGAAGGGCCTGGCAATCCACTCCCAAGGCAATCCCGAAACAGTCAGCCATTGAAAACCCTGTGAGGGTCGCTATGAGTTGGATACCGACTCGACGGCACCTAACAACAACAAAGTATTGCAAAAAAAAAAAAAAGTACTGTGATTGTTAAAGATGTGTGTGGGGGTAGGTAGGCACGGGTGTGCACACGTGTGTTTGTGTATGGATGTGTGTGACATAAAGGTATCTGAATTCTGGTAATTTTATGTTCTTCAAACACCAAATTAATTTTTTACATCTCCAAATCTGAGTGTGTTATGGGTGAGTGGAAAGTTGAAGGTCTTGTTAGCTTGGAGAGTGTTACTTTTTTCTGTTACCAGAGGCAACTGCCACATTTTCTGATACTCCCCCTGAATTGTAGAAACTATCTGCCATAGGACCCTCAAATTATCTTAGACACTGTCCACATTGATACCAGAACATCTACTTGAAACTGAAAGAAAGAAAGAAAAGTAATGAATATCAGACTCGACTCAACAGCACCTAACAACAACATGTGCCTTTGACCTCTGCTGATCCACTGGTTCCATCTAAGTTGCTCTATGATGCAATTTCCTCCTACATGACTACAGTTACATAAAATACATGGAACACAGAGTTTGATTGTTTTCTTTATTTCTTTTTGCAATTCAAAGCACTGAACGGATATCTTCAACCAGGACTATTGGCAAGCTCCAGAAGACTATGGGGAAATTGTTGTTGCTGTTGTTGTTGTTCTTAGGTGCTATGGAGGAGAATCTGATTCACAGCGACTCTTAGCCATAATGCTGAAAACTTAAGAGAGAAAGCCCTGCAGATAGGCTGGGAGGTTGTGATGGTGCAGAGGATAAGAGTCTAAAGAGGGTAGGAATAAATCTTCTAGCCCACTTGCTCCAACTTTTCCTTTTTAGACTGGGAATATATTCAGTTACATTATTTGACACAGGGTCTGGTGGTAAATAAATCTTTGTGATCTAGCTATTTTTGAGCACTTCCTGTGTAATCTGATCTGTGGTAAGCAATAATGAGGAGTGAAAAACAAAATATAAGACTTGACACTATCCCTCAGAAAGTTCCAATCATGTCAGGAAAAAAGACACACCCTTATGAAAAAGATTTGGACAATGAAACCTAATGTATCATTATTTGTCTGATAAAGATGATATGTTCTGCAAGAAAATTGAAGCTTTCATGAATGACCTCTTGCGAGGGATGGGAAGCATCCTACATAGGGCTGAACAGAAAGAAATTGCTCTAACTGCAATTTTGATATCAAATACAAATTGCAGTCTTGATACCGAATATAAATTGCAGCAAATGAGATATGCACTCTTAAGATGTTTTCATGGAAATGGCAACTTCTGATGGCATATTGCTATATAAGGTTTTTGGAAATTAACAATGTGAGGATGCCTTGATAGAAACCATTTTTCCTCTTTACTCTTTAAAGCATTACTCTTAAAAGCATTAAAATTTAAACACAGACCAAATTCCAGATAAGATTTTTTTGGACTATATGATTTTAGGTCTCATAGTATTTGAACATAATACATAATAAGCAACATTGTTAGTGGCTAAGTGAGGCAGATATCTTGAGGAACAAATTCCTATATTAATATACATCTTCAAAGTGTCATTTCCTTTATTTTCAGCAAAAACTTTATGATAAAAGCTAAGCATGTTCAGAGGCATTACTGCTCAGCACTTTTATCTTTTCAACATGTGCTTCATGACCTTAAGCTGAGCATGCTCAAAAATGTACTCCTTATCTGAGCATGCTCAGGAATGAGCCAGTCCCTGTATGAATGCATACAGGCTCCCTAGATAAAATCCCCATGCTTCCTTTGTTTGGGGAGAGCATTGCTTTGGAAAGGGATTCCTGTGCTTTTCCTTTCCTGTGCAGGTAATAATTTTTTCTCTACTCTTTTATGTCTTGGCTGTTATTTTGGCTTTGTACTCACCAAGATAGGAATCCACTGCATTTGGTTACAATATGGTGAAGTCATTTTAGTTATTGGCAGATTTCACATGAAAAGCTACATTTACATCTTGTCTTAAAACATCTCAAGATTTAGTTTAACCAGGTCTGCGTCCTTCCAAGGCAACATAGCTTCTCATAGCTGAGTGGCAGATGGTTCTTCCAGTTCTCCATAGACCCATTGCTGCTTACCAGCCCTTTACTCTTTCTTCTAGCCTGTATTGGTAGTACTTGTTCATTATACAGCATCTGTTGACATATGAATTTGACATTCCCTGAGGAGGTCCAGCTCTTCCAAATGCAGTCATGCCTTTTGCAGATTCTTTCTACTTGAACGCATGCACATGGAAGCTCACTTCTCTAGGCAACCTATTCTAATGTTGAGCATCTCTTACCTTATTACTGAAAAGGTCTTTTCTACCTCAAGCCTTAATCTGTTTGTCCTAACTCAGTAATTTCCCTCTAGTTTTATCTTTTAAAGCAAAAATGTCTTTTCTTCTTCCTTCAAATACATATAGCTATCAAATAATGCCCAATAGTCCCATTTCAAGAAAACTCTTTGGCTTTTGCTCTGATGCTCAACATTCTTGTGTTCTACTTTTTTTACTTTTTAGTTCTGTAGATTTATTATTTTTTAAATTTTGAGTTAAGTTTAAGTTTCCATGCCATTGTACGAAATAATACATAATGACCATGTGTATCCCTTATCCAATTTCCTTAAAATGGTAAAATTGTATAAAAACTACAGTATCAAAACCAGAATAATATCGACACTGACAAGATACAGAACATGCCCCAAACCACAAAGATCTCTTTTATAATCACACCCATTTCTACCCTCTCCATGACAATTGCTAATTTGATTTCTATATCGACAATTTCATGATTTCCACAATATTATTTTCCACTTAGCATAATACCCTGGAGATTCATCTGTTTTTGCGTGTGCCCATAGTTGCTTCTTGTTATTGCTGAGTAGTATATCATGGTATAGATGGACCAGTGTGGTTAAGCACTAACCCACTGAAAGATATCTGGGTTATTTCTACTCTTTTGCTATTATGAATAAAGTTGCTTTAAGTCTAGAAACTAGAAACTTTTATGTATAAATTTTTCAGTAAGCACAAACCTTAAGTTTTCAGGAATAAATTCTCAGATACACAACTGGTGAGTTCTAGGGTAGTATAATAACTGTTTTTTTCTTTTTACCCTTCCCTTCCTTTCCCTTCTCTTCTTTCTGCTCCCTACCCCACCCCGCCTCCAGATTCTCTACCAGTATGGCTGTAGCATTTTGTATTCCTTGTAGCAATGTGTGAGTTTATTTGGCTATTCCTATCCTCATCAGTATTTGGTGTTGCCAATTTTTTAAAAAAATTTTAGTTATTTTGATATGGGTGTAGTGATATCTCATTGTCATTTTAATTTTCATTCCCACAATGGCTAGTGATGCTGAAAATCTTTTTGTTTATTGAGATCTGTATATTTTCTTTGGTGAAATATCTCATCATGTCTTTTGCATGTTTCCTAATTGGATTGTTTGCTTCTTTTTATGATTGAGCATTGAGCCTTCTTATATATTATAGATATTAGTCCTTTGTCAGATATGTGATTCAAAAATATTTTATTTACTCCATAACTTGTCTTTTCATCTTCTTATCAGGGTCCTTTGCAAAACAAAGGTTTTAAATTTGATAAAGTCTAATTTATTGATTTTTCTTTTAAGCATTGTGCTTCTGGTATCAAATCTAAGAAAGTTTTGCTTAGTCCTAGATTCCAAAGTTGTTCTCCTGTGTGTTTTATAAAGTACTATAATTTTATATTTTAAAGTCCATGATCTTTTTTTTCCTTCCTTCCTTCCTTCCTCCCTCCCTTCCTTCCTTCCTTCCTTCCTTCCTTCCTTCCTTCCTTCCTTCCTTCCTTCCTTCCTTCTCTTCCTCTCTCTCTCTCTCTGTCTCTTTCTTTCTTTCTTTCTTTCTTTCTTTCTTTCTTTCTTTCTTTCTCTTTTTGTGGTTCTTGGGTGTTGAATGCAGGGCCTCACACATACTTTGCAAGTGCTCTACAACTGGGCTGCACCTTCAGTCCATTTTTTATTTTTTATTTCAGTCAGCTCTTGCTAAGTTATGCAGGCTGCCTCAGGTCTTGAACTTGCAATCCTCCTGCCTCCACCTCCTGAATTGTTGATATTACAAGCCTGTACCACACTTGGCTTTTATGATCTATTTTGAGTTAATTTTTACATAAAATATGAGACTTAAGACAAAGGTTCTTCTTTTTTTGTGTCTAGGTATCCAAATAGTCCAGCACCACTTGTTGAAAAGGCTATTTTTACTTCATTGAATTCCTTTTGAGATCTTTGCCAAAAATAAGTCAGCATATTTGTGTAGGTCTGTTTCTGATTTCTCTACTCTGTTGTATTGATGTGGTGTTTGCGCTTCCCCTAATACCACACTGTCTTGATTAGTACAGCTGTATAGTAAGTCTTAAAACCCAATGGACTGATATCTCCCATTTTATTCTCCTTTTATGAAATTATTTTAGAAAATTTAATCTTTTGCCTTTCCATATAAATTTAGAACAATCATATCAATATTGACAAAAAAATCTTGAGAGTTTTGTGTTAAGCTCACATATCAATTTTGGAAGAATTGATTATTGTGTGGGGTCTCCCAATATAGGACTAAAATATATCTTTCCATTTATATAGGTCTTCTTTGTTTTCTTTCATTACTATTGTATAGTTTTAGTGTAGATATTCTGCAGATGTCTTGGTAGGCTTACATATCTGTATCTATTTGTCTGTCTATCTATCTATCTATCTATCTATCTATCTAAGAAGGACATAGCATCCCGCTCCAGCAACAACCAGCCATAGAAAAACCTACAAGTAGCAGAGAATCACTGTCAGATATGGTGCCAGGCATGTCGTAGAGTCAAGTAGTGTTTTGTTTTGTTGTACATAGGGTCACTTTGAGTCAGACTTGAATCAAAGGCACTTAACAACAACAATAAACTATATATATGTATGTATATATATGTGTGTGTGTATATATATATATATATATATATATATATATATATTTAAATTTTGATGTCCAAGTGTTCATTGTTGGTATATAAAATACAATCAGCTTTCATATGTTTATCTTATATTTTGCAAATTTGCTGAACTCACTTATTAATTGTAAGAGGTTTTGTGTAGATTACCTGGGAATTTTTCTATGTAATCAATCAGCTCGTCAGCAAATAGGGAAAGTTTTATTGTATTCTTTTTGATCTGTATACCTTTTATCTCTTTTTCCTAGCTTATTGCACTGGCTAAACCTTATAGCATTATTTTGGGTAAGAGCTGTGAAAGGGCTTTCCTTATCTTATTCCCAATCTTATGAGACATGCATTCAGTCTTTAACAACTAAGAAAAATGTTAAAACCTTGCTTCAAGTTTTTGGTAGATCATTATCAAGTTGAAGAATTTCTCCTTTATTCCTACTTTTCTGAGAGTTTTTATCATGAATGAGTGTTGAATTTTATCAAATGCTTCTTTCTGTACCAATTGAAAGGATCATGTGATTTTTCTTTAGCTTGTTATAGTGGATTATATCAATTGATTTTCAAAGATTTGAACTACGCTCGAAACCATGGATTAAATCCCACTTGGCCATGGTACATAATTATTTTTATATGTTACTGAATACAATTGCTAAAATGTTGTTGAGGATTTTTATGTCTATATTTTTTAGGACTCTTGGTCTGTAGTTTTGTGTGTGCTGGTTGTTTGTTTGTTTTTTGTACCGTTTTTATCTGATTTTGGTATCCAGGTAATGTCAGATTCATAAAATGAGTTGGGGAGTGTTTCCTCTTATTCTATATACTGGAAAAGATATTGTAGAGTTGGTGTTAATATTTTTTTTAAACATTTGGCAGAAATCTCATGAAATCACACGAGCCTAGAAATTTGTCTTTTGGGAGATTTAAAAATACAAAGTCAATTTTCTTAATATTATAGGAATATTTAAATTATCCACTTCATAGCGAGCAAATTGTAGTAAATGATTTTTTTTTATGAATTTGGTCCATTTGATCTAAGTTGTAGATGTGTAGGGTTGCTCCATATCATTATTGTCACTTTTATATTTGCAGAACCTGTAGTGATGTCCTTTGTTTCATTCTCAGTATTGTCAATTTGTGTGTGTATGTTTTCTCTCTCTTTAAATTTCTTCTTAATAGAGGGTTGGATGCTTTCATATTATGTTTTGAGACTCTGGACATTATTTAAATATTTTAGCTAGCTTTTCCTGAGACTACTCTGGCTTGAAAGGGGGGAGACTTCTTTATATGGAGATAAAAATCTACTTGCTCCATTTGCTCTCTACATTGACACCTGTAGCTGAGTGGAGGTGAGAATTATATTTCTCATGCACTCTGCACTGGCACTGCAGTGTAGGTGGCTTCAACAGCACTGGGCAATGATGGAAATCTTAACTATCTCTTGTTGTTGTTGTTAGGTGCCATCGAGTTGGTATCTGACTCACAGAGACCCTCATAGGGTATTCAAGGGCTGACTGTTTCAAGATTGCCTTGGGAGTGGATTGCTAGGTCCTTCTCCCGTTTTTGCAGTGCTTGGAATTGAACTCAGGACCTAAGAGACTGCAGTGCAGCGCTCTACCAACTGAGCTAAATCTTAGGCCTCCAATAATACCACCCCTGCAGAGATATAAGAGGCACCTTATGGCCCTGGTTAGAGGTAGAAGTTCTGACTGCCTGCATCAGCTCCACCTTTTCAATGGGCAGGCTACCTCCTTACAGCTGGGGAAGGTGAAAATTGCAGCTCTCTACTTGCTTTATTGTCACATTGCCCTTGTAAGGGCTGGGGTTTAGTTTAATAGATAGAATTCTGCTCTGCACTCTCTGAGCCCCTGAGTTCAACCCCTAGCACCACAATATGGGAGAAGAACCTAGCAGGCCACTCTGGAAACATTTAGCCATTGAAAACTCTTTGAATAGCAGAGAAGCATTGACATAGTGCCAGGCATGGCACAGTGTCAGAGAGTGTTTCCTTCTATTGTACACAGGGTCTCTATGAATTGGACCCAACTCGAAGGCGCCTTCTCTCCCAGAGTAAAGGGAAGCCTCGATTAGGGGTTTAGAACTCACATTGAATAGATAGAAACAGTGATAGTTTAGATTGGGAGACAGAGGATGAAACTGGATGGACACTGAAATCGAGCATTTGGCTTCGGAGGAGCTACACAGAGGTCAGGGGCAGGACCGCCATTCCGCCATTTTGCCTTCACGCAGA
>VMDO01021876.1:0-34542 GCA_007922755.1 Pedetes capensis | reverse complement strand
TCTCCTGCCTCCGCCTCCCGAGCAGCTGGGATTACTGGTGTGCACCACTGTGCCCGGCTGCAGATATAAATATTTCTTAGTTTTATTTACCCACCCTCATATACACACAGTATATGGGACCCCATTCTTCTCTCTGACTCTGTGAATTTTCTAGATGAGATATTTAAATCTCTCCAATCTGAAATCTTTGCAACTTCAAAGTCTGGCTTTCTACTTAACATAGCCACTTCAAAGGCTTACATATCCCTCAAACTTAACATATCCAAAATGAAAATTTTAATTATCTCCTTAACTCATTTATTACTGCTGTTAGGTGTCATTGAGTCAGGTCCAACTCATAGCAACCCTATGTACAACAGAAAAAAACAATCCCTGACACTGTGCCATGCCTGGCACTTTGTCAGTGCTTCTCTGCTACTCATAGGGTTTTCAATGGCTGATTCTTTTGGGATTGCTTCAGGAGTGGGCTGCCAACTCCTTTGCCCCTTTTTGTGCTGCTGAGAATGAAAACCAGGGCCTCTGAGTGTGCAGAGCAAGCACTCATCCAATTGCACTAATATTCATTACCCTTTAATTTGTATATCAATATAGAGCACCTCTATTTTATTAGTAATGCCATCTGAAGGTTAATCACAACATGCTAAGTACATCATTCATATGGATTTTACAATCAAGATTCATTTTAAATTCTTTTTCTAGTTTGGCTACTGGTACTTTAACTCAAGCAATGACCACATTATCATGAAATTTCTTCCTAAGTGGTCTTTCTGTCTGCACTCATAACCTTCTAATCCATTCTTTCCAAAACAGTAAAAAGAATCTTTTTATCTACTAAGTCAATCTCTTGGAAAAAAGAAACAACTATTCAGTGTTTTCCCAATCTGTATAGGATAAAATCCTCAAAGCCTTGTGACTGCTAAGCCTTGCTCACCTCCTCAACCTCATATTGAAATATGCTCCCTGCCTTAGTCATTATGATCTGACCAACTATACATTAGATTTGCCAAAATCCTTCCCCTTCAAAGCATCTGTACATTGTATTTTCTCTGCTTGGTACTTTCTGTGGTAGTCTTCTAAGTATCCTTCAAGTTCACTGCCCTCTTTGCTGAGGGATCTTCCATAGCCCCCATCTCACATAACTCTCCTCCAACATTTTATAACATCGCATAGACATTAAATCTGCATTCATAATGTTTACATCTAGTTGGTACAAAGAACAGAACCACATGTGATAATTTATCTTTGGATAATGATTTGTCTGGTTGTTTACTGACTTTTCTAACAATATAATAGTTCTTATGCTCTGAGACACCTAGAGTTCCCAAAGTCCTTTTAGGGGGTCCATAAAGTCAAAAACACTTCCAGAATTTTTCTAAAATATTACTGAACGATTTCACTCTTACTTTCTCGAGTGTATAGTGCAGTACACTAAAGTGTGAAATAGATATTCCTTGTTGGTTTACACATATAAGCTTATCTATTTATTTTCTAGTAGCTTCTTGGCATATGATATCACATCGAACATAGAAGAAGATATGAAAATTCAGCATATCCCATTACACCAGAAATTAAGGAGACTTTCTCAGTTGCTATTCTTCCAGTAAATTGTTTTGTAAAATATAGCTATTTGCCCATAAAATATGACATAATACTTTTAAGTTAATCTTATTTCTAAATGTATTAGCAAATATTTTAGCTATTCTTCTTAACATCTATTTCAGTAAATATTTTTAGACATAATATATACAGCAAAAGATTTTTGGGGTCTTTAAAACTTAAAACCACATTAGAATGACTGTCCTTGACTATAAGATCTGCAAATGTGGTGGGAATCATCTGTTTTGCTCACTACCCAGCATAAGGTCTGGCATGAGGAACTCTTTGAATGAATAAGTGCACAGCTGATAAAACAATTTCAAGGGAGTTTGGGATAAAAGTCAGATTGCTCGAAGGTAGATAAAGAGCCAATAAATAGGAAATACCATCAGCATAGGTAAACAATTTTTTCTAGAAATGTTCAGCAAATGAAATGCCATAAACAAGAAATGTGCTTCAAAAGGAGGCAAGACCATGAGATTGTTACAAGATGTGGGAATTTTGACTTTTTAATTTACGTGTGCTTACAGTTATATGTGCAAGAATACGTTCCTGGTATGTGCAGTTGATGAATCCTTTTGGTCTCAGGTGTCAAGATGACCATACACTGTGTTTAGGATACTTTCTTAATCCTCTCCCAGATTTCTGCTCTTTCACACTTCTGATATGTGGTCATAACAGGTGGATTAAATGATTTTCAGTATGTCTGATTGCCTTTGAGAGGTCTTCAAAGCACAGAACATCTGTCTGACTGCCTGGCTGTCATGGCTACAGAGAAAAGATGTACCAATTGGATAAGGTAGCATGTTAAACACCATTTTGAGATATACTATAGTCATATGTGAAAGACAATTTCCTTCCACCAGTCAGGAATTAGGAAAGAACAACAATTACTGATATCACAGCCCCAGAAAACGCCAATGAAGAATGGAACCCAGTATGGGATATGAATGCTGCCAAGCCAGTGTGTGCAAAGCTCAGAAGAAAGAAATCTGGGTGGGTAGGTTCACTTGGTGGAATGTCATTCTCTCTCACAAAGAAAACTGTATATTTAAACATGTGCTTTTTCCCAGAGTATTCTTGATCTGAGACTCTCTCTCACTCTCGCTCTCACTCTTGCTCTCTCTTCCTCTCTCACTTTGAATTGCCACCTTCTTTGTCTGTGACTTGCTGCTGTCTTAATTCCCTTTAAGACCAGTCATGCCTGACCATTCAAAGCTCATGTTGTTATCCTTCTCTGATGGTCCCCATTTGCCCACTTAAAAATTATCCTTCTAGAATTAAAAAAGAAAGAGTAAAAAGATGAAAAGTTAAAATCCATTGCATAAGATTAATAACCACACTGAATATAAGATAAATGATGGATGTAAAAAATGGGTATATGGAAGTTATTTTAGTGTGAAAAAGACTGTAATTTATAGCCTGACAAATGCATGTTCTGTCTATCAGGATAATTTAATGAACAGGATGTACTGGGCTGAATGGTGGTCTTAGAAAAGATCTTTCCTTACCATATTACCCGGAGCTTGTGAACATTAGTTAATATGGCAAAATATATGATAATATTAAGATAGGAGGACCTTATCTTAGCTAAATTCTAATGCAGGTGGGCCCTGACTGGAATTGTATACCTTCTCATTGGGAGGAACTAAGATTGCCAGAAGAGAAGAGAGAAGAGAAAAGGAGAAGGCAGTGTGACTATAGAAACAGGGATGAGAATACTCTGTCCACATGCCTAGGAAAGCAGATACCCACTAGAACCCAAAGAGGCAAGAATGGATTCTATTCTGGAGCCTCTAGAGGGATATCAGCCCTTCTGACAACTTGATTTCAGACTTCTGACCTCTATAACTGTGAAATAATAAATTCTTGTTGTTTTACACTGTCTAATTTGTGATACTTTATAATGGAAGCCCCAGAAAAGTAGTAAATGAGATAAATATTGGGGTCAAATTATTTTTGTATTTCCTCATGTTCAATTATATGTATATATGTTAAAATGTACACATGTACAACTATATTATGTATATAATGATTGCTACTCTCCTTTTAGGCTAATAGACAATTCATCTGAGGCAATATGAAACCTAAATTACATGATAAATACAAATAAGGGCTGAGCAGCAAATATGTGGTACATCTTTCCCCAGTAGCTACACTATTCTATGTGAGATGCTTCAATTCGCAACAAGTATGTTTCTAATATTGAAAGAACTGTTGATTACACCCATGTAGACATTAAAACTCCTTTCATAAAATAAATATCCCTTTGCAGCAGAAGACTCCAGCACTCTGTGAATGTGTAAGTGGGGCATGATTGCGATCATTTCATTGTATTGTACACATCTGCTTGCCTTTCCCAGGATCTTGTCATGATTTCTACAATTTTTTTAAAAATTTTTTTCTAATTTGCCACTATACCATCTGTCTGAAGACAGATTGATCACTGGTAGCTGGATCATTGGAAGTAGTGCTTATGTTTATTACCAGGTACATAACAATACCCTAAAATTATATTTAATATGAATGAATATAGGTGGCACTAGGATTTAGCTCAGTTGGTGGATCGCCGCTCTGCAGTCTCTGAGGTGCCTAGTTTGATTTCCAGCACAGCAAAAAATGGGAGAAGGATGTGTCAATGCATTTCCAAGGCAATCTCGAAACAATCAGCCATTAAAAATCCTATAAGGGTCTATATGAGTTGGATACAACTCGATGACACCTACCAACAACAACATTTAGGCACCTGCAGCCATAGCACTGGGGTCACGTAGCACCATCCCTTCATATCTCGGAAGCTAAAACAGGGTTGAACCTGGTGGTACTTGGATGGAAGACCACCTGGGAACACCAGGTGCTGTAGTCTTGGGAGAAGGACCCAGAAATCCACTCCCAAAAAACCACCAGCCATTGGAAATCCTATGAATAGCAAAGAAGCACTGACAATAGTGTTTTGCCTGTAGGTAGGATTGCTATGAGTTGGACACCTACAGTAGGGCACCTAACAACAACAACATTTAGGCAGGGCTGAGGTTTAGCTCAGTTGGTAGCATGCCACTAAACACTCTCTAAGTCCCTAGGTTCGATCCCCAGCACCACAAAACCCTGGCAACCCGTTCCTGAAACAATCTCCCATTGAAAACCCTATAAAGAGAAGAGAAGCACTGACATGGTGCCAGGCACTGCACCATGTCGAGAAGTGTTTCATTCTGTTGTACATAGGGTCACTATGAGTTGGATCAGACTCAACAACACCTAACAATAACAACAATGTTTAAGTGGCAGTGAATGTCCCAGAAGTCCCATTTATTTACAGTCAGGGAAAATGTAATAATACAAATATGAGATTTTATAATCAATTAAATACAAATATTCCTATAAATAAGATTTTAAATTTGGCCCTAAGCCTTCCTAGATGGAGATAGGCTCCATTTAGTGTCTCATGTAGGCCTCACACCACAAGTCTTATGACCTTTATATTGATAATAGCAGGGTAAGTTATTGGGTGAGTAAGTGTTCATCTGACATATGACAGACTACTGGAGAAACCTGAAACTCAGGTTTCTAAAATCTCAAGTTTTCTGAGGACATGCATTTATAGGTAGGAACAAGTCTTGGATCTGTAGGCATGACACAACACCATGAGTGGCAATCAGGAGCTCTCCATGACTTAATCTGCGGGACCACTTTAGCCCATTAAAATAAAGGTACTAATTTAGATTATCACACTAAAATTTTAGTTTATTTTCATTAAAATATTAAATTTTTATTTACTGATCAAGTAACATTTAATAAGACTAAAAGTCCTATGCTATTTTAAAACTTGTTGTATAATCTGCTTAAAATTTTAAAGATCTGTACGCATTCTCTGATCCTACAGTGTTGAATATGCATATCTTCATAAACTTAATTAACATTTAATAAAAATCAATTAATTTCGAATAATATGTGTTCAATATGGCAAGAGTTAAAGCTAAGATTATTCTTTGTATCACAGTACCACACTATACATGTGGATTTATGGTTAAAATTAAAACTTATAAAGACTGAAATCAATCACATTATGATTGTAGGTGATTTTTTAAATAGACCCAATAGTAACCATGATTTAATTCTTATTCTGCAATCTCTTTTCTACTACTATCAATATCAAAATGACATTTTCCCCAATAACTGTATTACTAAATCCGTGGTTTGACTGCTCCTTCTCTCATGGATTCGATGTGAATTTGTTCTAACAGCCAGTATTCCCATAACCTCCTAGAGCTGTGGGAAAACCAATTCAATAGTAATTCTTCTCATCAGCCCAGCCAAGCACACCTGCCGACTCTAATGACAACAAAGGGACTTTCTTGCTGAAAGGGAAATTACGTCTCCCTAAAATAATGAGGAAAAAAAAACCCACATATTTTCTCCCCAAGGTCAGAACTGCTGACCTAGACTTGTCTACTTATAGACACCTGGTAAGAGGCAGAAACCTCATGAGACTTTCCTCACTAGGGGCATCGGGTGTTTGGGATCAGGCTGCTATTCCTACACTAAGTCAATCTGTTATTTAACAATGAAAACTCCTCATTAACACCCCTTCTGGAAAAGAAGGAATATATCCTAAAGGAAGAGAAAGACAGGAGGGCATAAGATGTGCATGCTGTGGACAATGCTAATCCATAAAGAGGAGGGAGGCACCAGGTACATCGCAGAATGGGGATGACAACATTATGGAGAAGAAGCTGGGACAAAATGGGAAAATTATTTGTGTCCCAAAGTCACAAGCAACATCATTTTGTGAAAGAAAAAATTCTAGGTAACATGAAGCACAACACAGAAGTGTTTCTTGGTTGTGGTCCCTGGACTGTCTGAGAAGAAACAAACTCTAAAGAATTAGTTTTTCAGGGAAACCTTGAAATGGCTCTGGGGAACCCTCTGCAATGTCAGGGTATGAAAATAGGAAAGGTGCTCCACTGCAGGTATTACTGGTGGTAACAGTATGTATTCAAGAAGCAGGATGTCCACATTTGCACTCGAGATCCCACAACTGCTTGATGGATGATGGTGGATAAAGTGTTAGAGCCACAAGACACAATCGTGAACACATGGTCATCTGAAATGCTATGACCAGTAACCTAACTTTTCTGACAATATTGATCCAAAAGCATAATGGGTCACTACTACATACACAGTTGCCCAAGGATCTGAGGTCTCAAGAAATTTTCTTTCACAGTTGGAAATATAGAAAAGCAACCCGTCATTTATTGAGAAAATCTCAACATATTTACACTCACATATATTGCTTATGGGCTGGGATTTAGCTCAGTTGGTAGAGCGCTGGGCTGCAGTCTCTGAGAACCCGAGTTCAATTCCCAGCACCGTAAAAATGGGAGAAGGGCCTGGCAATCCACTCCCAAGGCAATCCCGAAACAGCCATTGAAAACCCTATGAGGGTCGCTATGAGTCAGATACCGACTCGATGGCACCTAACAACAACAACAACATTGCTTATACACAAAGTCAAAATTTTGATACTGTACTTTTGTGGAGTAAATTTACAAAACATGCATAAAACAAAATAGAGATCACCATTTTAAGCAAAATAAGCCAGACTCAGAAAAATAAACATCATATGTTTTCTCTCATGTATGAATGGTAAACTTCAATATATATTCATTATTAAAACTTACAGGTCATGAAAACAGAAGGGGCATATAGGGAAAGATAATGCATTAAAGAAAAGAGAAGGGGGAAAGAGCAAGGGTAATGGGGAAAAGAAAGGAAATATCACATATGTTTCCCTTACAGTAAAAGCAGGATATACATATACAGATAGATACACTCACAAAAAAGACATGTAAGTAGAAGAGGGATCACTTGTGGGGAGGGAATACATTAGGAAAGAGAGTCATAGGATGGTAAGGCGGAAGTGAATATTAGCAATATACAATAAAATGCCTGTGTGAAAATGTCACGAGACTCATTAAGTTGTACATTAAAAATTATGAATAAAAAATTTGTAAAAAGTCTCTAAAAATCTTTACACAATCTTTACTCCAGCACTGAAAATGATACAAAGATGAAATATATAATTATAAACAGGAATGCTAACAACTTAAAATAGTAAGGAAAAAGCCTTAAAAGTGAGAAAACAGAAAAACATTAACAAGAAAAAAATTTTAAACCTAAAAAGAAAATCCAGTGTGTGAAACAGTGTATTATTACAAGGATCAATTAGGGGCAATTTCATGGAAGAACTCCATCAGACCTGGTAATTTTCACAATCACTAACTATATTTGAAGTCTTGTGTTGTAATGAATGTCTACTTGTTTTTCCTTTTTCTTTCTTTTAGGGCACAACTGTTCTGAGAGAATACATTCACCTTCATTCTCTACTTGGCAAATATTACCAGTCTACTCAGATACAAACACTAATCTCCTCTGGAAGCACCCTCACAGACACACCAAGATAATGCCTTATGAAGTTTCTAGGTTCCTTATGTCTCATATAAAATTGAAAATGTACCACCAGGCATGGTTGCTCAGGCCTGTAATCCCAGCACTGGGAGATGGAGGCAAGAAAATTAAAAATTTGAGCCAATTTGGGTGATACAGTGAGACCCTGTCTCAAAAACCCAAATTAAGACAATATCAGCAAACTTGTACTAACCTCTTTCCCAGCATTAGAATTTTTACTCCTTTTATACTTTTTTTCAATGATAATTGTGTTTTCAGGCCATCAACATTCGAGATTTTGCTCTTTCAACATTTCAGCATTGATAATTATGGCATAAGGGATTGTGTCTTCCAAAATTATGATTGACCTTCTTGGCAAAGTTATTTTACACTCACAGTGTCAAGATACTCAGTAGTAAAACCCAAGCAAGAGGAATGATCCTATTAGAATTTCCTTTCCATGTGTTTTGTAAAGATTCAGTGTACACATGTCAAATGTTTAGCATAAAATGTGACACATAGGAAACAATGACTGTTTAAAATATTTTTGTCATTTTTATTGCTTTACTATTTTTAAACCAGAAAAGAGAGTTAGAGAATACTGCAGGTTCAGTGATTCAACAAAGCTTCTCATGGTGTTCTATGAGCTAATTATTTTATTATAGGGTACAGAGGATTTAAACGCTATTATATCCCCCTTTGGGAGAAAGACTTTGCAAACCACTCCCCAAAAACAATCAGCCATTGTAAACCCTATGAATAGCAGAGAATCACTGACAATAGTATCTCTTCTGTTGTACACAAGGTCGCTGTGAGTCGGACACCAACCTGACACACCTAACAACAACAGCAACATATCCCCCAAGCATGAAATAGAATTTAGACAAAATTTGGGGCTTGTTACAGAACAAATCTGAGAATCAACTATCTCATCTACTTAAAAAAATAAGATTGCATACAAAAGGACCTAATAGTAGGGATTCACTACATTTTATAACTCTGTCCTCCTCTCAACTTTTCACTGAATTAAAAGAAAAAGTAACAGCAAATGACAGAAATCATAACAACAGAATCTTAGAAATAGAAAATCTTTGTGCTTGGACCTGTCTACATACTAAACTGCTACAACTTCTCCTTAGGCTCAGTACTTTGTGGGTCCTGGGGGAACAGCCTTGGCTACTTAAGGTTAATCACTGGTGCTTAGAGTTAATTGTTATTAATCCCTTTTTCAAAGGCAGCTGCGTGGAAGGTTCTTATATGTAACAATCAGTTCCCACAACTGCTCCAGGCCTAAATGAGTTTCTTTATTATTTTCCCCATAATTAATTATCAAAAATATATTAAACTTGTCATCTAAGACTGTAATTTTTCAAACATGAAAGCTTGTCACAGTCTTCTGGAGGATGCCAAATTTCTGATTCACTGGCTCCAGAGGTTGGACCAAGGAACATGAACTCCCACTTACTGCTGACACTGCTGGTCTTGAGACCTTAGTGTTTTTCTCAGATGCTGGATGCCGGGCTCCTGGGTCCACTGACCCAGGAATAAACATTCATATAGCAAAGGCAAGTGAGAACCAAGGAGATTTTATTAAGGGGACAGACAAAAACCTTTGCCAAGAGAGACAAAGGGGGCCCGAACTACATAGCCACAGGAACACGTGCCCTGAGGTCTTTTATTGTAAATTCTTAGGGGGAGGGTTAGAAGGCCCATTCTATTATTTCTACCTAGATCTTAAATGATCAGGCGAGGTGAGGTGTCCTTTGGTGATGAGGTAACTATCTACTTTCCTTGAAGCTTGAGTGGTCTCACAGAAACTCATGTAACCAAATCAGTTACCCTGCCTCAGTGGTTTCCTATCTCCAGGCTTTATTTCCTTGTTGTTGTTAGGTGACACCAGTTGAGCAATACTCATAGTGACCCTATGTACAACAGAACAAAACACTCCCCCATTCTGTGCCAGGCCCATGATCTTTTTTATGTTTAAACCCACCGTTGTAGCCACTGTATCACTTCATCTAGTTGAGGGTATTCCTTTTACATTGACCTGCCACTGCCCCAAACATATTGTCCTTCTCCATTGATTTGTCTCAGCTGACAACATGTCCAAACTACATAAGATACAGTCTAGCCATCCATGCTTCCAAGGAGCAATCTGGTTGCCCTTCTTCTAGGATAGGCCTGTTGGTTCTTTGGGTAGTCCATTGTATATTCAATATTCATATGAAGTACCATAATTCAAAAACATCAAATCTTTTCCTGTCTCCCTTATTCAACGTCCAGCTTTCATATCCATATAATGTGACTAAAAATACCATGGCATGAGTCAGGCTCACTTTCATCTTCAGTGTGACATCTATACTTTTCAACACTTTAAAGACATCTTTTGCACCTGCTTTACCTAATGCCATGTCTCTTTTGATTTGTTGACTCCTGTTTCCATGGGTGCTGATTGTAGAACCAAGAAAGTCAAAATCTTGGACAATCGCAATCTTTTCTCCATTTATCATCAAATTGTGTACTGATCCATTAGTAAGGATTTTTGTTTTATTGATGTTGAGGAGCAATCCATACTTAAGGCTCTGTTCTTTGATCATCATCAGTAAATGTTTCAAATCCTTTTCCCTTACAGCAAGCAGAGTTATGTCATCTGCATAATGCATGTTGTTAGTCATCCTCCAATCATGATGTGGCATTCTTCTTCATAAAGTCTAGATTCTTAGATTATTTGCTCAGCATAGAGATTGAAGAGGTATGGCAATAGGATACAGGCCTGATGCACACCCTTCTTCAATTTATACCAGGCAATGTTTTCTTGTTATGTTCAAATGACTACCGCTTAGTCCATGTACATAATTAAGTACTTTTGTATTTCCATTCTTCACAATGTTATCCATAATTTATTATGACCCACACAGTCAAGTGCCTTTGCATAGTCAATAAAATATAGACAACTTTCTGGTATTCTCTAATTTTGCCTAATATCCATCCATCAATGATGTCCTTGGTTCCATGCTCTCTTTCTAATCCAGCTTGATTTTCTGGCAGTTACCTGTCTATATGCTGCTACAGTTCCTTTTGGATGATCTTTAGCAAAACTTTACTTGCATGTAACAGTAATGATAACACTTGATAATGTCCACATTATGTCAGAATCCTTTTCTTGGGAATAGGCATAAATATGAATATATTCCAGTCAGTTTTTGGTGTAATGACTCTGGGTATTTCTTCCATCTTTTTGTGATGTTTCCTATGTCATTTAATATTTTTGCCTGTAGAATCCTTCACTATTGCCAGTCAAGGCTTGAATTTTTTCTTCAATTCTTTAAGCTTGTGAAAAACAGAGCATATTCTTCCCTCATGATTTTATATCTCCAGCTCTGTGCATATGTCATTAAAATATTTGATTTTGTCTTCTTGAGCTACCCTTTGAAATTTTCTGTTTAGTTCTTTAACTATATCACGTCTTCCTTTTATTTTAGCTGCTCAACATTCAAGGGTGAATTTCAGAATCTCTTGGCTTGTAACTTGTTTTTCTTTTTTTCTGTCTTTTTAATTACCTTTGCTTTCTTCATGAATGATGTCTTTGGTATGAAGGCACAATTTGTCTGGTCTTCAATCATTAGTGTATAACACATGAAACCTGTTCTTGAGATGTTCTCTGAACTCACGTGGGATATACTCAAGGTCATCCCTTGGCTGTCATAACTTCTTCTAATTTTCTTCAGTTTCACTTTGAACCTGCATATGAATAGTTGATGGTCGGATCCACAATTACTACTTGGTTTTGTTCTGACCTTTGATATTGAGCTTTTTCATCATCTCTTCCCACAAATGTAGTCATTCTGGTTCCTGCATGCTCCTTCAATGAATTTCATGTATATAGTCACATTTATGTTGGTGGAAAAAGGCACTTGGAATTAAAAGGCAATTGTTGTGACAAAATTCTATCATGCAATCTCCAGCATCATTTCCGTCACCAAGGCCATATTTTACAACTACTGAGTCTTCTTTGCTTCCAATTTTTGCATTCCCATCACAAGTAATTATCAGTACATCCTGATTGAATATTCAATCTATTTCTGACTGTTGAAGTTGCTAAAAATCTTCCCTATCTTCATTTGTGGCCTTAGTGGTGGGTAAGTTAATTTGAATAATAATTTTATTAACTGGCCTTCCTTGTAAGCATATGGATATTATTTTATTACTGAAATCATTGTACTTCAGGACAGATCTTGGGATGTCTATTTTGATGATGAATGCAACCACATTTCTCCTTAATCTGTCATTCCAGCTATAGTAGGCTATATGATTATCTGATTCCAAATGGCACATACCAACCCATTTTAGGTCCCTGATGTCTAGAATGTCAATGTTTTATGTTCCATTTCCCCTTTGATGATTTCTAATTTTCCTAGGTTCATACAATGTATATTCCATGTTCCAATTACAAATGGATGCTCTCAGTTGTTTCTTCTCATTTTGAGTTGCATCATATTTGCAAATGGAGTTCTTTGGGCTCTACTCCATTCCTGTCATTAAGGTTCCCTGCTTTGAGAAGACAACTCTTCTCCAATCATCTTTTCAGTGCCTTCCAACCTGGGGGGATCATTTTCTGGTACTGTATCTGACAGTGATTCTCTGCTATTCACAGATTATTCAATGACTAATTGTTTTTGGAGTGGGTTAGACATGGCCTTCTCCCTAGTCTTAGTCTGCAAGCTCAACTGAAACCTGTCCACTGTGAGTGGCCCTGCTGTTATCTGTAATACAGCTGACATAGCTTTCAACATCACAGCAAAATATGAGTTCCCACATTATGGCAAACTGATAGACATGTAGGGGCTCATTTCCCTAATCCTAACTAAAATTTCCTAACTCCTCTCAATCTCACATTTAGGCACTGGGTCATTTGTATATAAGCAAAGCTGATAAGCAAATGTTTTCTGAGGATTCTAAGTTGACTACAAAGTGACAAATCTGTTTGTCATTGCCATGATTTTACTGGGACCTGTGTATCCCAGTCCATACACAATCCAGTCCCTGCTACAGCTTTTACAACCCTCCCTTCATCCACATGTCCTGTGAGAATGCTTTTTTGCCAATCAAAGAATATGCAGAACATAAACTTGAATCATTTCTAAAACATAGACAGATCTCAGTAAACTCTCTTCTCACCTGTACTACTCAATCTCAGAGTTCCATGGGCCCCTCTGCCTTCAACTGTACCTTGAACACTGGTGTTCCCAGAGATTCATCCTCTCTGGTTCTGCAGGCTTAAAAACCTGTGCATTCATTCAAGGTGGGAAAGTAACCAAGAATGTCTAAAATTTCCCCTCACCTTTAACTAATCCTTTTGGCAGATTTCTTCTTGATTACAGACCCTTGACCTTCCTCTCACCCTTCATGCTGGAAATAAGCGCAAAGCCTCCATGTGCTAGGCACGTGCTCCACCCCTAAGCTAAACTCCCATCCCCTGACCTCTTTTTTCTCAGAGAAATTACTTTAGAAAACTTTCTTTCTTCCCCTTTGAGATGTAAATCAACAATCCATGATGTATTTCTAGAGGACCTGGGAGCCATCCTTTTGAAATGCAAACATTAAAAAGATTGAGCTTCCATCTCCCAGTCTCCATGGGAGGTTAGGAGCATAACTTTGATAAGCACTAATTAGCAAACAAGAGGGCCTAATCACATTGACCAACCTCTTCCCTAAGGTCCTCCAGGTACTGTTTTCATTAACTCACCTTAGCATTTAAAAATTCTCCTGCTCTTTGTTTCAGTTGAGTTCCTTTTTTCCCTCTAATTGAAAAGTGTTGACCCTATTGCAATACCCTTAAATAAAGTATTCCTTTCCTCTTAACTCTGTCCATATGGTACAATTTTCCTTTGAGAGGAGACTAGCCCTCCCTGACTTGAAAGAGTCTACTCCCTGACTTATTTGACTGGGCTTGTCCTTAGTTCCCAACCCTAACTCATCTTCTTGCCCAGCCTGTGATGTTCAAGCCTTTATGCCAGCTACTGAACAATGTAGATTCAATGTCACATTGTGACTTTTGGCGCCAGAGCCCTCATCTGATGGCATAGGCAGATCAAGATATTTCCCATATACATTACAAGGTTTTCTGGCATCCAGGGTTCAGCTCTGGTGACCAAAAGGCAAATTATGTGGGCCTTGCCATGGGGTGTCAAACAGGTTTCCTTGGAGCAGTATCAATACCATACCCAAGTGACAAATGTAGGTAGACCAGCTGGTTGTAGCAGGAGGGCGACTAACTACTCAGATTTCTTTGACAAAAAGAATGCAAAGAACAATATAAGGAACTGACCAAATGTCACCTATCTGGATTCCAATAATGACTGAGGATAAAGAAAGAATCAACCTTCAATGGCAACCTGTCATCCATCCCATGTGGGGCTTTCTATTTGTTCCTTAATACTATGGTTACCTTATAAATTTTTTAGACAATTTTGGTGCTTTTGAGAGTGATGATATGCTACTAAACACATTGGGACATCTTTATTAAGCAGGACTGTGCTGGGAAAAGTGAGATTTAAGATCACTCTGTCTGATACCAACCATGAGGACATTTGCACTCACTGGTGATCAGCAGGGAAAAACTTTAGGTTTCATCCGTATCAGTGCTCATACACACACACACACTCACACACGAATATACAAACAGCCATAAAAAACATAAAACTAAGTCTCTCCTCAGTGAAAGTCAGTGTCAGAAGGGGCCCCGTGAGGGATCCACAGTCTCAGTCAATCCTCATTAGGCCAAGTTTCTTTTGGGCCTTCTCTCTTATGCCCTATGCCCACATACGTCATGTCCTTTCTTTGGACATGAAAGATCCTAACTGTTCAATCACAGCCCATATGACCTGTACTTTTTTTTTTGTCTTCTTTTCTTATTAATAAATGTTAGTGGAACACAGAGTAGTAAGATTCTTGCTATTCCCACTGTGCATCTATTATATCATTTTTGGTTACACTTATATTAACTTACATAATTTATGAAGTCCTTTATTTAATATGTTGTAAAAATCATATGCAATTATGGGTTATGTTCTCATTTTTTCCCATATATTTGTGGAGGTGCATCATGTAACTTGAGATTGTCCTCTCCTCACTTTTAACTCTCTGTATTATTTCCTCTCTCTTTCTCCCCTTCTACAATCTTTGCTCTGCCTGCTGGACCACTACCGTCTTCTTTCTACTCTACTTAAATTTTTATCTGTGCTTTTTTATTGTTGGTAAGAAGTGGTCTGATATGGGACCAAATATCTAAAAGAAAAAAAAAAGAATATACTAAAAAATATTGCTATCTGATATTACTAGGCTTAATTTCTGGCTAGCTTACCTTTGAGCTTCACTTAAATGGAATCTCTTTTTCTGAATCTGGTTATGTTACAAAAATCTTTCTTCAATTACCTCAACCAAGAAAGGCTGTAACATGGAGGACAGCAAAGTGTTATCATTGTCACCTACCCTCTCCATTTTGGTCTTAAGGTCTGAAATCTCACTTGCCTCTCTGATGTGGTCAAGGCAGCACTAGTCAAACTTTATGATCTTCCCAGGATATGCACAAATACAAACTCATTTATTCTATCATAGCTTATTTATTTATTCATTCATCCATTCATTCACTCATTCATTCATTTAGCGATACTTGAGGGTTGAACCCAGAGCCTTACACACTTTTGCAAGTACTCTACCACAGGGTTGCATATGCAGTCCATTCTTTATCTTTTATCTTAAGATAGAGTCTTGCTAAGTTATGCAAGCTGCTTATGACTTCGAACCTGCAATCCTCCTGTCTCCATTTCCCCAGTCGCTGGGATTATAGACATGTAAGACACTGCACCTGGCTCTGTTCTCACAGAGCTGGGAATAAATCTAAATATATGATTTTGTGTTTTTATTCAATGATTCATTGATTAATGATCTTGCCTAGCACAGATCACTAGAGTGGATACCTCTTGCCTCATTTTACCACTATGCAGAAGCCATTAGAAGAAGGGAAATATACAGTGTGTTACAGAGTAAAAGTGTTAATGTCTGTAAGCTAGGAAGATGAACCTGAGTACAGAGTAGAGCTGAAGGCAGCTTTCAGTGCTCAGAGCACCACAGCAGGAAATCCAAAACCCACAGTAATATAAACATGGTTTGGTGGCTCCAGTAAGCCTACAGTTCAAAAAAGAGAAGGCACAGAGCTTAATGTTATAGTTGACTGTACAGGGGATTCTGCAGAAATGGGGGAGTACCTGCTTTCAAGTCATAAAAAATAAAGCAAAAAAAAAAATCTTCTGTTAAAATCTTTCCACTTCCCTCAGTCCACAAACAACAGCACTGGCCAGAACTGGAGTATATCATGTTCTAACTTATATAAAATTTGCTGAACTCATGGCCCTTTCACACACATTCACTCAATGCTTCAGGAATGGTGATCTACTTGTAAGTATTCAAAAATACTTTATATTTTTATTCTTCTGTGATTTTACTTAGGCAAAGCCATAAAATCCATTGATCTGAAAGTTTCAATAGTTATTGCACTATTCTATTTCCAATATCAAAATGTGTTTAACATATAGAAGGTAATTAATAAATTTAATTAACTCAAGCCATGAACAGTGCTCTTCTTTTCTGCCCTGTGTAAACTCTGAGGCTGAACTGTCAAGTACATGAATGCTTCCTCTTCTTTTGTTTGAATCTGTGTTCCAAGCATCAACTTTATTAAATCATGGGATGTCCAAATAGCTGGCTAAACACTATTAACATATTCATAAATTTGGGTTCTGAAACAGATTAACAAGTGGTTTGGTGGACCAAGTAAAGCATATGGCCCTCTTGAGGGTGAGAGGGCATTACCTAATCTGTCAACGTCCTAAACAAAACAAAAAAGTGGAAAAAGTTTGAATTTGCTCCATGCTTGACTGATGGGATTGAAATACCCTTTTTTTATCTTTGTTTTTAGATGCCATTGAGTCAAGTCCAACTCATAGTGACACTATGTACAACAGAATGAAACATTACCTGACACTGTGCCATGCCAGGAACTATTATCAGTGCTTCTTGCTATTCACGGATTTTCAATGGCTAATTGTTTGGAGATTGGGTTGCCATGTCATCTCCCATTTTTGCAGTGCTGGGGATTGAACCCAAGAACTCAGAGCATACAGAGCGTGCTCTCTACCAACTGAGCTAGACTCCAGTAGCCTTTTGCCCTTGGCATTCTATTTTCCCCTAGATTTCATACCAGTACTGGAATCTACACCATTAATTTTTCATTTCTCAGGCCTTGTACCTACATCATTGGCTTTGGTGGATCTCTAGCTTGTAGACAGCAAATCATGCACCTTTTTAGTCTCCATGATAACATGAACCAATCTCTTATAATAAATATTGTTTTGTAAATAATGATATATAAATGATATTTATATACTACTAGAAATATATAGGCGTGTATATCCTATTTATTCTGTTTCTCTGGAGAACCTTAAGAGTGATTGTGTTTCTCTGGAGAGCCCTAATACATTTTGTAACCCAGACACTAGCATATTACTGTTATATAGAAGCTGTTTCATTAGTATTCACAAACATGAGTTCATATCTAAAAATTAAAATATGCATTAAAGTATAATATAAAATAGAATTAACAAATATGTAAAAATTAAAATATGAAATAAAATAAAATTTAAATAAGTAACAATATCCATATAAAGGTATTATAAATTAGAAAAGTGTTATTTTGTTATTTTCAAATGAGTACTTGCAACAAAGAGAAACCCTGAAATAAATTTCAGAATTCTAGTGGATTCTAAAAACACCTATAGAGATAAAGAACAATAAATAATAGATCAGGGCAAATATTAACAGTAATTAAACAGAAGAAATTCCAAGCAAGTCTGTTGTATTATGAGAATTAAGTAGACCTATGTGATGGTTTGAGTTCTAAGTGTCCCCCAAAGGTCCTATATTTGAATGATGTGTCCCCACCTGGTGGCAGTCATGACAGATTATGGAAATTTGGAGGCAAGATCTAGCTTGGCATTAATGAGTCATTGGGGGCATGGCTCTCAAGGTTTTAACTGGACCTTCAGTTCCAGTCACTCTCTCTCTCTCTGCTCTTTGCTTCTGATTTGCCATTTTATGAGGTTTTCTCACAGAGGCCACTGCCATCTGCCCAGATGCCTGCCCCAGTGCCACACCTTCCACCTCCATAGACTCAAATCCTTTAACAATGAGACCCCAATAATCACTCATTCCATAATTTTGTCTTGGTCAGGTGTTTTGCCAAAGTGATGGTGAGCTGAATACTATGGAAAATTGGTACTAGA
Organism: Pedetes capensis; assembly: GCA_007922755.1. Taxonomy (NCBI): domain Eukaryota; kingdom Metazoa; phylum Chordata; class Mammalia; order Rodentia; family Pedetidae; genus Pedetes; species Pedetes capensis. The sequence goes on along the minus strand of VMDO01021876.1, from coordinate 16,162 downwards.
GACTGGTGTTGCTGCAGTGCAGAAACCTGACCATGTGTTTGTTTCCTAGGCTGTTAGAATTTGTTGTGGGAGGAGTTTGGAAGAGTTTAAAGATCCACGCAATTGAAGCCCTTGAATGTTATAAGCAGAGCTTAAGAGGCAGCTTTGGTGATAATTTGAAAACGAGAAGACCACCACCAATATAAATGCAGATAGGCTCACAGGGTTTCAAAGGAAAATGAGGACTCTATTGGGCATTGGATCTGAGGGCATTTTTGTTACATTCTACCAAAGAGCTTGTCTGTGATTTATGTGGTTTATCCATGTGCTGAAGATTTGAGTGAGATTAAATTCAAAAGTAATAGAATAACTAACTTGGAGAAAATATCATGAGGGTGGCATAATGTTGAGGCCGTATGTTGGTTATTACTTGCTGTGTTTAGCCAAGTTTACGAAGAAATAAACAAAGAAAAAAGACAATATAAAAGCATTTGAAAAAAACTATGCTGCTTAAAGGTTACTGTGGACAGGGTTAGTTTGCATAAGGGATTGTTAACTATTGAAGAGATAAGCACATTAAAGGAAACAATAGCAAAAATACCATCAGGGCAAAGAAAGAGTTGCTTAGACCCCTCCCATCAGGTTCTCAGCCTGGGCATACAAAGGTTGCAACTATAGCTATGGTTTTGTTGTTGTTGTTAGGTGTTGTTGAGTCAGATCTGACTCATAGCAACCCTCATAGGGTTTTCAGTGGCTGATTGTTTTTAGAATTGCTTCAGGAGTAGATTGCCATGTCGTTCTCCCATTTGTGTGGTGCTGGGGATAAAACCAGATCCTCAGATAGTGCAGCACAGCACTCTACCAACTGAGCTAAACCTCAGCCCAAATCTATGGTTTAGAAGAACAAAGTCAACTCTGAAGCTAGCAGTAATGTTTGGCAATGTACATATGGTGCTGATTTTACAAACATTTAGAATGTCAGAATTAAGGGGTTATGGAAGCTGTAACCAAGGTTCCAAAAGATAGAATGAGAGGCCAGGAAATGTACACCAGAGGCAGGTGCCCTGGGCTGATACACGAAGCTTTGGTTTGGAGCTTGAGCAGCAATGGAGACCCCAGGATGTTGGAGATGCCAGGAATATGAAAAATTTGCTAAGGAATGCTAATGCCAATGAGTGTAGCCAATCAAAGAAGGTCATGGGGGCCAAAGCATTAAAGCCTATTTGAGGCAAGATGATACCAGACACCAGGTGCCAGATAATGTCATATGTGTCAGATACCAGGCATGGAGCCACAGGGTTCTTTTGTCCACTGGGAGATCTATCTTGTTTTGGACTTATCTTTCCTTTCTGTGCCCCAATTCCTCCGTTTTGGAATGGAAATGCTTACCCTGTGCCATTATATTTTGTAAGTATGTAACCTATTTCCCCCACACTCCCCAGGGTTTCACACCTAATTTCTCCTTTAATTTCAGAAGAGAGAGACTTTGCATTTGGACGTTTGAACCCAGATAAGAATTTAGCTATTAAGAATATGGGGACTCTTGAAGTTAGACTGAATGCATTTTGCGTTACTGGATATCCATGACCATGGGAGTCCTTGGGTGGAGTGTTCTGTTTGAATCTTAAATGTTCCATAAAGGTCATCTGTTTGAATGTTTAGTTCCTACCAGGTAGTGCTATCCTGAGAAGTTATGGAACTTTGGGAGGCAGGATCTACTTTGGCAGAAATGAGTCACTAGGTGTGGGCCTTTGGAGTTTTTACTTGAACTTGCAATTTTGGTTAACCTCTTTCTGCTTTCAACTTCTGATCTGCCATGTTTCGAGGGTTTTTGCCAGAGGCCAGCACAACCTGCCTAGATGCTGACCCTGCTGCCATACCTTCTACCACTATAGACTGAAATCCTCTAACCCTCAGTCCTAATATATCACATTGTCCAAAAGTTTTTCCCATTTGGGTTTTTTTTCACAGTGATGATGAGTTGACTAATATAACCTAAGTTCAAATTCTTTCCCCAACATATATTTGCTATATTTATGAAAAATTTACTTGAATTTTCTGAGCATCAGTATCTTTGTATATAAAATGGAGTTCACACTATTTATCTTTATGAATTGTTGAGAAAATTAAACAAGAAAGACTTTATAGTATCTGGCACATAAATGGATGCCCACTGAATTTTAGAGCCCATGAATATATCTGAATCTAAAATTGAAGCATATATGAAGATGATGATATGTTCAGGGAAAAAATAATCAATAAAAAATAATCAATAGATAAACTAGATGTCAACCACCAGAGGGCATGTGTTACTATATTTTTAATAAAGGAGTAGATTTTATCCTCAACTTTGGTTCCAATCATTTCATTTCTAACGACAATTCAAAAATTCATTGTATTTTTAAAAGGAAAGCCCATGTTCTCTTCCTTCTACTTTTTGATTAAGGAATTGTGTTATCTAGAACTAAACATTCCTTCCTACGTTTTAAATTTATCAACATATTATAAACTATAACAAAAATATTTTATTTTCTATTCTTACATCGCCCACAGCCATAGCCCTGTGGCATCCGATCCCATCAGATCTCGGAAGCTAAGCAGGGTCAGGCCTGGTTAGTACTTGGATGGGAGACTGCATGGGAACAGCAGGTGCTGTAGGCTTGGGAGATCGACCCAACAACCCACTCCCAAAAAACAATCCGCCATTGAAAACCCAATGAACAGCAGAGAAGCACTGACAATAGTGTTTTGCCTATTGTGCACAAGGTTGCTATGAGTTGGATACCGACTAGAGGGCACCTAACAACAACAACAACAACATTCTTACATAATTGGAAAATATTTAATATGTGACTTTGGGAGGAAAAGCTTAAAAATCTCTTGTTGTTGTTGTTAGGTGCTGTCGGGTCGGTATCCAACTCATAGTGACCCTCATAGTGTTTTCAATGGCTGACCGTTTCGGGATTGCCTTGGGAGTGGATTGCCAAGCCTTTCTCCCATTTTTTGCAGTGCCGGGAATTGAACTCAGGACCTCAGAGACTGCAGCACAGCGCTCCACCAACTGAGCTAAATCCCAGCCCGCTAAAAATCTCTAGCAATTTGCTTATTTTACTTTGGTCATTTGGAACCAGCTTCTTCAAAGTCTTGCCTCTTTTCCCTCTTCCTTGAAGCAATTTATGTTTACTGTAGACTCCCTTTTCACCCTCTTGCTTTTCTGCTCTGTGTACCCACTTGAGTAAGTGAAGATTATATGTAAGATGTTGTCAATCAAAGGCTGGGAATGTATCATAGACAAATATCTTTATGTTGGAGCAATAAATTCTGATACTTCTAGGTCATAGGTAAATACGACATTTAAGATATTTACAAATAGAATCAATGGTTCTGAAGCAATGCAAAAATAAAGCATAATAAGAAGTTGGTAGTGAGAAACAGAATGGAATTATCGCAATTGTTTAGTAAACTGACTTTACACTAGGAGTGACATACAAGATACATCCATTACCATATTTTCCATTAGCTACATGCCATCCTAAGCAATATCACACTGTGATTCCATGGCTAATTTTAGCTTGAGTAAAATAAATTATTTCTTATGTTCAATTTTCTTATTTGAAATGACAATTTAAAAAAAGTATATCTCTGAACTTTGTGTGAAAAATAGCAAACAATATTCCTATTACTGACAAATTAAGGATGTGTTTCAATTCTCCCAGCCCCATGTGAGGAAGCGTTAATGTTATTGCTTTCCTCAGTTTTGCATCTTGCTTCTTGTTTAAATCAGTGCTGCCTAAAAATATATATATTGTTCAATTTATCCTGAACATTTCTTGTAAACCAACACAAATATGGTTGCAATATGGAAAAATATAATTTGAAAAATGCTGACATTACAAAACATATAAAATACCAGCTGTAATTTATGTGATTATCTTTGGAAGGTAATTTCAGTACTTTGATGAATATTCCTCTCTTAAAGTGAAATAAAAAATGTTCACCTTTTAGATAGACATTAAATTCAGAAACAATTATTGAAATTTTAATTTAAATGTCTGCAATAACTTGCACAGTGATTATGCTTATTAGAAAAAATTTGGAAAAATAATTTCAGTACTGTTAATATGTGAAGTGAGAAATAAGTTCAACAACTTTGAATATAATCAAACTTCTTTATAAATAAGTAAGGCTTTATGAGAAAGAAAATCCTTGCAGGATCAAACTCATTTATCTTATATCAATATAATTGTGGTCCTAATAATGTTATCATTTTATTTAAAATCTAATTATTTTAAATGCTATGTAGAATGAATTTTCTTGAAATTAATGATTTCCTAATTAATATTTAGGTTTGGCTTAAAATAGTATATTTCCAATTAAATTTTATTTTAGAATGAAGCATTTATTACGTATCTTTTAAATAAATGCAAAACCAATTACAGAAGAGGCATACCCCTTAACATCAGCTTAAACTGAAACTGTTTGGGGAAAACTCCATGCAATCATTGCAGGGCACTTTGTAGGCCATGTTCAATTTAAGGTTTATAGATACTGTAAAATTGCTGTTTGAAAAATATCATTGAAATTCAGGTCTTCTAAAAGGCCCAAGATCTTAAATTACACCTCATATTTTATAACATTTAGTAATGTTTCCCCCTTTCCAAACCATAAAGGTTAAAAAAATAATTTAAAAGTACACAAGAGCTAAATGCAGTAGAACATGCCTATAATTCCAGCAACTCAGGAGGCAGAGGCAAGAAGATTTTAAATTGGAGGCTAAAGACAACCTGTGTAACTTAGTGAGACTCTGTCTCAGGATAATTAAAAGCTGATGAGACTGCAGTTGGGTGATAGAGCCCTTGCAAAGTATATGAGAGGCTGTGGGTTCAACCCCCCAGTACTGCAGAGAAAAAATATATACAAGAAGCAAGTATCATGCAGTGTAGAGTCCCAGAAGCATAAACAAAGGTCTTTAAAACTAGTCCTTAGAGCAAGTGGTTCAATGGAAATAACTTTTTCCTATAATTGAAAGTCTGTGCACAATACTTAAAATAGAATTAGAAAAACAATTCATTTAAAATCATCATTCAAAAGAAAAATTGGGCGTAGGGTATAGGTTTGTAGTTGAGCATATGAATAACAGTGCAGTGTCCTGGGTTTGATCCTCAGTGTTTTAGCACTCCATTGATATATAACATAAATTAAAGAGATTTGTAGGCTGATTTTAAAAATTGGCATTTAAAACATCAACAAGTATGTTCATAGATAAATTAGGAGAATATTAACTAAAAAAGATTAATCCCAACTCTGTGTGTATTTTCTTTATCCATTTTTTCCATTATTGGAATGCTTATGTCTACTCCACAGTGGGACACATTTTTCATAGACTAAAACTAGATTCTGTTCATAGACCAAAGCTAGATTCTGGGTATGTTGTCCTGGAGAGTGCATACTTTTTAAATTATAAATTACAAAAGTAATATCTACTATAAATACTTCAAAGATAATGCCAGAATAACATGTTGATCAAGCAAAGCCTAGTGTTTTTAATGAGCACAGTGGAAAGTAAACCATCTTGACTGAGGCTTAGTAGTATCTTTCATGGGGAGTTCCAATCTATTTTTTAGGGTTTGGAGATCTCTTTGGCAATGATTTAAGACAAATCTTTCAATGTAGGATTGAATTAAAGGGCAAAGTTCTGAGTATAATAACTTCGAATTGGAAGACAGATGAAGGCAAGGTAATTAGTCTGAGGAGTAAGTATTTGTTTGATGGACAAGTGAGTTTGACCACTCAAGTGATCTATTGTCCTTAAAAGGTGTTTTTTCATTTGTTTGTTTGTTTGTTTGTTTTTGAGAATTTTATTGCTTGGATAAATGGATTTCTGTAGAGTTCTGGAAGGAAACAATAAAGTTATGCATTTCTTTACTGTATTACTTCCTAGGTAGGAATTGCTTGGAACAAATTTTGAAATCTTTTGATGTCAGTTTAGACCTGAGAGTTAAAATCTGAGACCCAAGGGGTATCAGTTCTTAGTATTTAGAAATTACTGGCTATACACACTAGAAACAAGACAACATCAACAATAAAAGTGATATTCTCTCATGTAAGTATAAAAATAATCATATATCATCATGCTATAGAAAATAGAAAAGCAGGAAAGTTGTTAGATGAACATATTCATACACAAGCCCAGAAATTCTCTGTTGGCAAAAAGCATACAATGAACTTCTTGAATAATCTCCATCTAATCTATACTGCAAACTATTTTTACTTTCTGAATTTTGGAGAAAGAAATTTTAATAATGAACAATGACATTTATATTGGACATTATATATCTCTTCCTCAATTTGTTAAAGTGTATATTATCAGATGAAACTGAAATGTAAACCCAGGAATGCTAAAATATTTCCAAGTATTCAAATATCTTTGAATGGAATTCAGAAAATTAATGTGATTGAAAGGCCATATGGAGTCTGCATCAAAGAATCAGCTGGGTGCTAAAATAAGCAGCCATGGAGTTAGTGTATTTTTAGAATCCATTGTATGCACATAAGCAATATAGATCCATGAAATAAAATAGGACTTGGCCTCCTAACAATATGTGTAAAATTATTTTCTTCAGAATACTTGTTACATTTATGAAAAGTTTAGTTGTATGAATATTTCCTTTCTTTTTCTCTTGGCTTCTTTCTGTTCCACCATTTCATTTGTCTCTTAAGTCTTTTTCCCTTCTTTCTTATAACTAGTTACTGCCTTACTCCTCACTAGCCACAGTATAAGGACTGTAGAGAGGGATAGGCACAAGAATAAGAAATATATATGTCAACATTTCCCTGTTTTTAAAATGCATCTGTTGTGTTGTTATGTGACCCTGTCTGACTCATACAACAGGCAAAATGGTATTGTTAGTGATTCTCTGCCATTCATAGGGTTTTCAATGGCAGATTCTTTTTGGGGAGTGGTTTTCTGGGTCCTCCTCCCAAGCCCATAGCACCTGGTGTTCCCAGGTGGTCTTCCATCCAAGTACCAACCAGGCCTGACCCTGCTTAGCTTTTGAGATCTGACCAGATGGACCTCCACAGTGGTATGACTACATGCAAAATGCATTTAGGTATTATAAATTTATTAAATACAGTAATGAAAGTAACACAATAGAGAGAACTTCTTTTATAAGTAAGTTTTTATGACATCTTTCCAATTGGACCATGTGCATTTACTACTCATGAAATAATACAAAACAATTTGTTCTATCATTTCCACTATTTCAAGACACAATTGAAATTAGTTCAAGCCTTACTAGCTATGTAAACTATCTGTGCTTCCTACCATTACTGATTCTTTCAATGAGTAATAACATTTAAATGATAAGGAAAATTTCTCATGAAAACCTTCAGGAATGATGCCAGTCTAATATGGACTTCACATCTCTTGAATAAAATGTTAGCAGTTTCTTCAGTGCTTTTCATTTGGGCTTTATTTTATTTGTGGGTAGAGGTAAGTATTTGTTAAACTGAAAAGGCATGTAGAAAAAGACACAAAATATGTGACAGAGATGAGACTGTGTATCCATAATAACCTCATGTATAGTTTATAATTCAAGTGGAATATCTTGATCATTATCTCACTTCTCTCATGTTATTATCACAATTACCAAATTAGAAATCAGCTCTTGCCAGTTAAGCTGGTATTTCATTGTTCCTTGAGAACACTTACTGGATGTTAAATGCTAAAACTGTGATCATTTAGTGCAGTTCCCTGAAAACACTGGAGTTGAATAGATACCTATTATTGTCCTCTTATTTTTTGTAATTGTTCTTAAAGTGATTGTGTACAGACTTTTCCTTTTAGAAATGACAGCATTAAACCATATGCCAAATTTACTTAAATAAACATCAATATTTTCATGTCTTGTTTTTCCATCATATGGGCCAAGTGCTGCTTCTTAGATAAGCCAGTTGGCTCAGTACTATCCTAGGGTGACGCTTTGAAAATTAGCACTGTGCCATGATGTATGAAGTACATCAGTGGCACACCATCTGACATAACCAAATAATACTAGGACAGAAAGTTGTTGAAAATATTAACATTTTGAATAAAAAATGCAAGATACATTGGAGTGGATAGATATGGTCATACCAGTGTGGATAAATCACAATCAGTTTTGGGTAAAAATAAAGTTAATGGCATATTACCTTTTTCATGCCACAGGTGTCAAGAAATATAAAGTGCATGCACCTCAGCAATAAAAACACATTAAAAAACACAGACTATCATTATATTTTAAAAGGACCAAAAATTGTTTGCAAAAATAGGATAAATTTCTAAACACGACTGTGCATAAGTTAAACTTCAGACATCTGTGATCTACATATGTAATTAAGGAAAGCCATCAGAAAAATGGATATTCATAAAGGTTTAAGAAAATCATTCTCAAATATGGTGCACATAGCAGTATTGAATGAAATACAGATTAATAATCAGGAAACGAAAAGGGGTTTATATTAGGTGTTATCTAAAAATACGGTGAATGTTTACATTAAAAAAGAAACTATTGGAGTAAAAGACACATGTCATTTATTCCCTTGAAAATACTCCCCCTGGTTTCAAACACACATACCACCATTCTTGCCACTTTCTGAAGCACTTCAGGAAAGTCATCTTTCATGAGTTTCTTTAGTTGGGCTGCTGTAGTTGCCTGGATGTCCTGTATTGATTAAAAATGTTTACTTTTAATAGCCATTTTGATCTGGGAAAGAAAAAGAAGTTCCACATGTGCCAGATCCAGTGAATAAAATGGGTAAAGATACATTGTAATGCCTATGTCACAGAAATTGTCCTGGCAGAAACGTTGCTCCCTTCTTGTGGTCCGTGGGATAGGGCCACTTGGAAACACTTCACTCAATGGTAGCTAACATTAACTGACTGCACTAAACAAGTTGAAACTTGTCTCATGGTGTTATTAAGGCCTGATGCACTTCTTGCTGCTTTCCATGTTGAAGATCCAGGCCTTTCTATTGGATGGGACTCAGCAGCAGCATTCACCATATTTTTTTATCACACCTCATATTTCTGTATAGGTACCATGAGCATCACAGAAATGTAGTACTTTATGATCGAAGGAAGTAAGAATTATTGGTATTGAGCATAATTCCCATTCCATGTTCTTAAATTTTGCACCATTCAGATATATTTTAAAAATATAGCTTAGCATCAATTTCCATTTAGATGGTAATATGATTAAATACACTACTTTGAAAATTGTATTTGAAAATTCTAATTGATTTTCACAGCTTATTAAAAATATAGTAATCTGTCTTTAATCCAGTTTCGTTTTTGTGGTTTTAGTTGTTCTTGGTACATTGTAGTCCAAGCATATTAAATAGAAATTTCCAGAACAAAAACTCATATATTTTAAATTCTGTGTTATTTTGAGGAGCATCACGAAATTTTGCACCATCCCAATCCCTCCTGCCCAGGACATGAGTCATCCCTTTGTCCTGCATACCCATGATGTATACATTACTTGTCTGTTAGAAACTTAGAAGCAATCTTTTTTATACAATTGACCACTGAGGATTACAGTATTTATGTTGAAATAACTTTTATTTTACTGAATAATAACCTCAAAATGCATGAACAGTCATAGTGGCCAAAGAGAAGCTGTAAACAGCTTCCTTTAAGTGAAAAAGTAAACATTCTCAATTTAACAAGGCAAGAACCTGGCACTGTGAAATACACCTATAATTCCAGCTACTCAGGAGGCTTATGGAGGACAATAATGAGTGTGAGGCCAGAAGCAGCCGTCACAACTTAGCAAGATCCTGTCTCAAAATTAAAAAGGGATTGTGAGTGAGACTCAGTGGTGTAGCACTTGTCTAGCATGAGCAAGGCACTGTGGTGAAACTCCTGGTACTACATAAAAGAAGAAAGGAAAGAAAGAAAGAAGAAAGAAAGAGAGAAAGAAGAAAGAGAGAGAGAGAAGAGAAAAATCCTGTATAAACTTTGCTAAGATCTATTGTTATCTGTCACTGTGCCTGATTTGTAAATTAAACTTTATCATAGATATGTATGTGTAGGAAAGATCAAATAACAGAGTTTCATGACATCTATAGTTTCAAGCCGGGCTGAGGTTTAGTGCTGCACACTCCAAGGCCCTGGGTTTGATCCTCAGCATCACAAAAATGGGAGGAGGATCTGGCAGCCCAATCCCCAAATAATTTGGACATAATTAGCCATTGAAAACCCTAGGAATAGCAGAGAACGGCACAGTGTCTGGAGTATTTAGTTCTATTGTACATAGAGTTGCTGTGAGTCACTCCTGATTCAGACTTGAAAACACCTAACAACAACAACAGCAATAGTTTAAAGCATCTACTGGAGGTGTTGTAACATATCACCTGCAGATTAGGGGGAAGTATTCTGTTTATTTTCAAATTGAAAAAAAATCATAATAAAATTTGAAAACTAAGTGCAAAGGAAAGAAAAAATAAAGTAGCAAACTAATTGTTGTTGTTGTTAGGTGCTGTCGAGTCGGTATCCGACTCATAGTGACCCTTTGTACAACAGGGGAAACACTATTGTCAGTGCTTCTCTGCTGTTCATAGAGTTTTCAATGGCAGAGAAAACTAATAGGCAGTTCTAATACTTAAATGGCCTATACTCACATATATGATTCATAAAATTTTAGAAGATTTGACCTTTGAAAGAAACCATATAAAGTTATCACAAAAATGTTCAGATAAACTTAGGAAAATTGCAGTCAATTAAGGAAATCAGTGTATTTATTTCAGATTGAATTCACAAGTGAAAAATATAGAAATATAATAAGTTTAGTCTGAACCCCCCACTGTATAAAAAGGAACACATTTTTGTCTTCTTTTTGTATATTTAAAATAAAACCTAATCCTAATATCAAAGAATATTAATTGGTCCTCTATATTCCCTGCCCCTATGAAAATAATTAGTTTGACAAATTTATTTGCTTTTGAATAGTATAACCTAACCAAAATCATTTTGAGAAGAATTCTATGATAATTTTCTTCTAAAACACATCAGTCTTAAAGGCATCGATATTAGAAAGTAATACAAGATTTTGGTTGTTTTTTTTTGTTTTCTGAGACAGAGTCCCACTCTATGGCTTAGGCTGGCCCCCAACCCACTGTGTAGCCCAGGTTGATCTCAAGCTCATTATCCTCTTGCCTCTACCTCCTGAATTCTGGGATTATAAGTGTGTACCACCATAGTCCACTACTAAGTTTTAATTAGAATTAATAGCATACATGAAATTTTCAATAGGAGAAACCCAAGGTACTAAATATGCCAGAGACCAATGGATCATTAACCACTTAACTTTAAAACTTTTTAAAATATGGTCTTCACACTTAGTTCCTCTCCTCCCTTCAATATATGATTTCTTTATAAGCTTGGAAATTACAATATTGGACAGTGAATAGCTACATAAGACTCTATATGCATGAAGAATATACTAGTGTAGTTTGACTTGCTGAAACAGAGTTACTCATTTGTAATTTCAAAACTTATGGTTTACAATTGGGAGATTCCTTTTGTCTTTCTATTCATTCCTGAAAACCATAGACTTATATGTCATATTAATGAAATTTAAGTTTTCAGGAAAACTTAGGGGTATTCTTATGCTATGTCATGTCAAGCCAAAGTCTCGGTAAAATTGGTTTTCACAGCACATATATTTCCCTTGACATAATATTGAAAATTGAATTAATGCATTCATTAATTTCAACAGAAACATGACTTTTCAGGCAAATGGGCATATCTTTTTGTAAGTTTTTAGATGTGTAATAATAACTAATGCTTAGCAACTCTGCCAGATCCTGTTCTAAATGCTTTAGGGAGCATCTCATATAACTTGCCAGCAGCTCTGTGTAAGAGAAGGAAATTTACTGTCCTTATTTTACAAATAAGGAACCAGTGCACATGGAAAATAGGAAAATTGCCAAACGCTATAAAGACATAAGTGACAGAAACTAGATTTGAAGTGAGTCAGTCAAATTCCAGGACGTGTGCTTTTAACCATGACAGTATACTTCTTGATCTGTAAAATATGAAATATCCTTTGGCCTAAGCTAGTGCGTGAATTATCTGAAGAGGTTTTTGGAATAGTTATCCATCTCTTCTGCATGAAGACTATGTAATATTTTGGCTTTCACTACAGAGTATGTAGAAGCCATCTTTGCTTTTTGGCCTTGGCATGTCTCAAGTAGCATGATAAAGGAGAGATTGGCATCTCTACCCTTGTTCAACTGCATGTTTTTTTTTTCCAGGTTTTTAGGCATTAACCCAAAACTTTAGCATTTTTTATGTCAATGTCCAATTGCCCTTTCGTCATTATCAATCAATCTTTGTAGTAAGCCTTTGAAAAAATCCTTATATATTTTGTCATATTTAGTTTTCAACATAATCTTTTTTCAAAAACAATCATCCATTTATGAGAGCAATCACTTTCTATGAAATCTAATTATCACTAACCTTTAATTGTAGCAAAAGATTCAAATGAAAAAGCAAAATAAAATGAACTTGATAGAACCTATTCTCTGCCTGGCCTATAGGAATTCAGCTCCAGAGAGGAGAAGGAAGAGTTAATATAACATTTCTCAAACTAGGTATTAATGTCCCTCTGCCATGGTGATGGATGGTGTGTGAGGAAGTGTGGGTACTAAATGCCTCAAGATTAGTAAAGACACATTCTGGAAGCATAAATTTTACTGGTAATTATTTGAACTACTTTTTATTTTAAGATATTTCATGAAATTGAATGCAATGTTTACATGATTTCTAAGGGATAAAACAGAAGCTTGAGAGAAATTTTGTTTTCATGTTTTTAAAGGCCACATACCTAAATGCCTACTTCCTTTCTCCAGGACAAAGACAGGATTCCCTACATCATGGCCTGTGGGCATACAGATTGAAAATTACTTGACCAGGAATAAATGGAACTTGAGAAATAGAGATATCCTAAACCTCAATTGAGTGAAACTTCAGATACTGAAGGCTGATAGATATCTTTCGATTTCTAAACCTAGTTAAGATTACATGAAATCAGGAAGAAAAGGAAGAAAATATACCATCAATACAGGTCTTTGGAAGAATGATCACATTTATTAAGACTTGTGGTATCTTAGAACTAAAAGAAAACAGTAAAGATAAGTTGGTCCAACTTCTGCATCTTTCAAACTGGGTCATAAATGAAGCAAAATAAATGTTTCATGTTACTGTGCATGTTACATTTAGTGATGAAACAAATTCTTGGAACCAGGTCTCCTAGTTCCTATTTCAGCTCCTTTCTGTTGTGTTATGAACTTAATTTTTGTACTCTGGTTAATTGAAAGCCTTTTGTACACAAAGGTCTATGTTTCATTATTTCATTTGAAATCATTGACTTTCAAACAGTAAACAAAGTGGCCAGAAAAAGCAGAGTATGTTGACAACAGAGGAATGTCCACGTGGCCACATACTTGGGTAAACAATTCTAGTATCAATAGGAGAGTAAGAGGAATAAGAGCAAAATAGTAACCTTAACATATGGCTGTTATCTACAATTGGATGAAAATGCAGGAGGGAGACTAAAAGTAAGAAAACCAGAAGAAAGCATCCAGCACCATCAACCCTTAATACAGAGACAGAGATGCTGGATAAAAAGAGATACTGTCAATCGTCCTTCAGGAGTGTGAGGGGAGGTGTGGTAGAAGGGAAGGGAGCATTGACTAGTCCTATGATTAGGTTGGTATCTATAGCCATACCACCTTGGTGTCTGATCTGGGTAGCTAAGCAGGGTTGGCCTGGGTAGTCCTTGGATAGGAGACCACCTGGGAATACCAGGTGCTGCAGGCTAGAGAAAAGGACCTGGCAATCCACTACCCAAACAATCCAACACTGAAAACACTATCAATAGCAGAGAAGCACTGACCTTGTCGGTATGACACAGTATAGAGGGGTTTCTTTCTGTTGTAATAGGGTTGCTATGAGTCATACTGGACTTCAAATCACCTAACAACAGTGATTGGGGCTGGGATTTAGCTCAGTTGGTAGAGCGCTGCTCTGCAGTCTCTGAGGTCCTGAATTCGATTCCCAGCACTGCAAAAATCGGAGAAGGATTGGAGATCCACTCCCAAGGCAATCTGGAAACAATCAGCCATTGAAAACCCTATGAGGGTGCTATGAGTCAGAAGCTCCTGGAAGGCACTTGAAAAAAACAACATGATTAGGTCTCGGTCTGTTAGTGAGCCGGTGCTTCTGGACTGGGAATTTCACAGGTATTTCTAAGTTATTTTACACACACACACACACACACACACACACACACACACACACACACACTTCAGTGGAACAGGATGGCTAGTGTCAGATGGGGCTGGATGTTTCCCTTCTCCCTGAGATGATAGTCTCTAATAAATCTCATCAAATTAAGCTCTGGTTAACTAGTATCTGTTGAGGGCAGGCATTCTTAAGAACAGAATGTTCTGGCATGTTTCAAAACTATTTCTTCTACTCCTAATCTTGCCCCCAAAATGAAGACATTTTTCTCCAACATTTTCTGTGAGAAGTTGAGATCTTAGAAATAAAACATACACAAAAAATGTCTGAGGGCCCCTATGAATAAACATCTCTTATCCACACGGACCCTCAGCAGTTCAAGTATTAGTCCCCGCCTCCCTCCATGGCACTAGCTCTGTAGAGGTTTCTGCTCCAGTATGTTCTGATTCTCTGTGACTACTTCTCTTTCACTAAATTTGGGGACAGTTGTTTGCACTTGTTCCCTCACTTCTTCTCCAGATCTAAAACAAATTCTTGATGATTTTGTTTGTTCAGTTTTTTATTTCTTATTAGGAAAGAATGGTGACTTCAAAGTTACTCACACATGGAACTAGAAAAATGAAGTCTCCACCACTATGAACACTTTTTTTTTTTGAGGAATCAGGAGAAAGTTTATTTCAGGACAGTACATACTCAAGGGTGAGTGTGGGTTTCTTCAGAAAGAGGTGCATCACCCAGGATTCTTTTCCAGTGTTTTTAATTTTTTTTCTTCCCTCTATTTTTTATTAGAAATTTTTAATGTACATCATAATGTGATTCATTTTGACATGCTTTTCATTGTGACAATTTTCATATATGCAATTTGATAAACATTATTCATATAGGTTACCCCTTACTCTCCCTTACGTTTCCCCCCCTACCCCCCTTCCCATCTAAGTTTCCCATCCAAATCTTCTCTATCTTTTACTATGTAGTATTTTTCTATATGTCCTTGGGTTCCATTTCTGTTTAAGATAGAAACTTTTCCTGTAGTGGTCTTTGTTTTAATCTTGTTAGAACAATTACATGCGATTTCTAGTCCATTTATATTGACCTCATTCTTATCTTCCCTCTCCCCCTTTTATTATGATCTGACCCAAACTTTACTACGGGGCAGTGGTTGCAAAAACAGCTTGGTACTGGCACAAAAATAGGCCCAAAGACATCTGGAACAGAATACCAGACCCAGATATACCTCAACACACCTATAGCCACCTTATTTTCGACAAAGGAGCAAAGCAAGTAAACTGGAAAAAGGACAGCCTCTTCAACAAATGGTGCTGGGAAACATGGTCATCCACAAGCAGAAAAATGAAAGTGGATTCGCATCTCTCAATATACATGAGAGTTAACTCAAAATGGATAAAAGATCTCAACATAAAACCAGAAACTTTAAAACTTATAGAAGGCAAGATAGACAATACACTCCATCATACAGGCATTGGAAAAGATTTCCTTAATAGGACCCCAATTGCTCAAGAAATTGCAACAAGAGTAGATAAATGGGACCACATGAAATTAAAAAGCTTCTGCACAGCAAAAGAAACAATTAACAGAGTCAAGGAAACCTCCACGGAATGGGAAAAAAATCTTCACATTTTATACATCTGACAAAGGCCTAATTACTAGAATTTATAAAGAACTCAAGAAAAAATACCCCAAAAACCAAACAACCCAATACACAAATGGGCAAAGGAACTGAGTAGACAGTTCTCAAATGAAGAGGTCCATAAAGCCATGAAACACATGAAAAAGTGCTCAACATCCCTAGCCATTAGGGAAATGCAAATCAAAACAACTCTGAGATTTCACCTTACACCTGTAAGAATGGCCAAGATCAATAAAACAAACAAC